>JAHWFO010069718.1:275945-315580 GCA_023313115.1 Rhysida immarginata | reverse complement strand
TTCCTCTTTAATTCTTTTGTATCCTATTGGTTCATGTATATGCATAATTTGTACCACTGTTCTGTATATAAAGGCTTGCATGCCTCTTGCTGTATACATCCTTGACAAAGCCGGGAATAAATGGCGAAACTAATTGGAACTCTGATGTCCCTCTGTTATACTGTAAGGCCACCACCTGTTTAGATCCTTTCTGTTATATGATTCGTGGACAAATATACCATGTGACCATCTGCATTACACCCAAAAGAAGGAGAATCTCCAAAGTATGCGTAACTTTACATCCTGGATTCGGCTCACGCCTTGAATAAAAGGATGAACAATCCAGCAAATAATGGAGAACCTTCAAGAACTTCTTGGAGATATCAATCCTCCCTCCAGAAAATACAAACTTATGTGGAAATTTGAATAAGAAAAAATGATAAAGGCAAATGGGGAAAAAAGAATGCCAGTTGAATATAGCAAGACATTCTTGAGAAAAAGGGTAAATAGCGTGCACCCCGGCAGAACGAACGCTCCCACAACAACAGGGGAAATTGCCTGCCGTAAAATCGGGATATTAGAATTCATTCAAAAAACGACGCTTTGGAAAACATATCCATTCTGTGACCCATTGTGCTGCCCCTTACTATTTCCGTACGAGGATTGTGGATCGTTTCAGATATAGAGAAAGCTTAAATTATAAGTCATGGAAATGTGTCCCGACTTAAATGGTATTCATGCCACTTAGCCATTCGTGATGGCCTTTTCAACCACTTTCTTAATGCAGGAAAGCTGACCCACCAATTTTTGGTTGATGCCTACTGTAAGCAAAGGGGTGGGTTCGTCAAAACCAAAATACATTACGAGCTAAAGATATGATGTCCTTCACCGATTCGTGAACAACCAAGATTTCCATGATATTAATATCTTATCTGGAAAAAAAGTTATATTGTTATCAACTTTCCAAGGAGTCCAAGAAATATGGTTCAAAATTATTAGGGCACCATGGCTATGGTCAGAAAATACGGCAAACCTGATTTATTTTTAACATTCACTTGCAATCCGAAATGGAAAGAAATAAAAGAAAACCTTTTTCAAGGCCGAAAACCCACAGGCAAGGTTGTATCAACTGAACTGGCTGTGGTACTGCGCTATAGAAAAAAGAGGGACCTTACTACAGAATCTCATCCCATGAAAACCCAAAATGTCTAACGCATCCAATGCTAGTGAAATGTCATACGCCCCGACTGACAATCGTGCACTTAAGACCCAGGACCTTGAGCGTGAAATTGATTACTGCCCAAAGAAAGGTGGGTAACCAAGCCATCTGCGGAAAATATGCGATTGGAAACAATCACAACTTCCCAACACTACGTCCAAGGGCTGAAAAGAATTAGAAAACTCCAAATCGTGGAAAAAGCAGTTGAAAAGATTGTCATCACTGGCCTCTCAGAGACACACTGGCGAGAAAGCGGCCATTTTACAACATCTAATGGAAATCTAACAATATTTTCAAGTAATCAAAATAAATCCATCAGTGGTGTTGCCATCATATTGCATAAAGAAGTCAAAGACTCTCTAATTGGCTACTCAACTGTAAGTGATAGAATCTTAGCAGTCAAGCTCAAAGCTTCGCCAATGCACAGGTTGCAGAAATTAGCCTCAAACTACGAGTACAGAGTTCTAAAAGAAGCACAAAAAGATGGCAACTTGGACAAAACGAAACCTTCCAAAACAAAGTTTCTGGCTCACTAAATCAGCTATTAGAGGGGAACTTAGAAGCTTACAATGCAGAAGAGCTGTGGGTTAGGCCAAAGAAACAAATGGAAGAGGCAGCTGACGGGCTTCAGGGTATCCCCCACTCATCAAAACCATGGATCTCAAAGGAGACATGGAACTTGATTGACAAACGTATAAAACTTAAAAATAGACACACTAACAATGTACCAAACAACATCCACTACCAAATACTTAGCATAAACATCAGCAAATCTCTCCTTGCAGATAAAAATAATTATATTAACAATATATGCAAGGATATTGAGGACAATGCCACAAAGAATGAACCTAAACAACTCTTCAAAACTGTCAACATTCTTTCACGAGCTTTCCATACAAAATTCCCCCCAATAAAAGATGAAAATGAAAAATACTAAAGGATAAGGGAAATAATAGACAGATAGCGCAACTACTGCGAAAATTTAATGAGATCTGAAAGCCAACATACTGAAGAAGATTCTGCTCTTTCAAAATCCCTAGACTCACTAGACTCATTGGAACCACCTATACTTCTTTCAGAGATAAGATGTGCAATAGAAAAATTGAAAACTGCAAATCACCAAGAACAGATAACATCTGTGCAGAAATGTTCAAAGCAACTAGTGAACAAGGCATCAAGTTCTTTCACGCACTTTACAATAAGATCTGGAATATATCCATTTGGCCAGTCGACTGGGCAGAATCCAATTAATTATATTCCAATACACAAAAAAGGGCCAAAAAAACGAATGCCAAATCACCGAACCATCGCACTGGTTTCTCATGTTAGTAAAATTTTGCTTCATATCATTCATGTAAGATTGAAACAGTTTATTCTCCCACAAATACCTGACAAATAATTGAAAAATGCTATGAATACAACATCAAAGCCTACATTTGTTTCTTAGACTATTCCAAAGCTTTCGATTCCATATCCTGGAGTCATCTATGGTCTATTCTTTTGGAAATGGGTATTCCCAAGCATCTTGTAAGGTTAATCAAAAACCTTTGCACAGCAAACAGAATCTTTATTCGAATAGATGGTACCCTTTCTCAGCCATTTAAAGTCAGCAAGGGGATAAGACAAGGATGCATCCTCTCCCCACTCCTCTTTAGGATCTATGGAGAATGGATAATGAGGAAAGCAGTAGAACACTGGAATGGTGGGTGCGGATAGGGGGCAAGTGTTTAAGTAACCTGCGCTATGCAGATGACACAATGCTATTTGCATCATCTGAAGCAGAAATGGCAGAATTCATTATCATTATCGAGAGGGGGAGCTCACAACTTGGACTCAAACTCAATCGATCAAACTATCAAATTATGATTGTGAGTCGTGAGTGCACATCACCCTCACTTTCTCCTATCACAGATATAGAGCTAAAAACGGAAGTCACATATTTGGGCTCTTTAATCTCCAACAAAGGAAGCTCCACAGGTGAAATTAAAAGAAGAATAGGAATGGCAAAGAGTGCATTAGGAAGGGTGACAAAAATATGGAAAAATCATCATATTTCAAAATCCACTAAAATGAGATTAATGAAGGCCTTGGTCTTTTCAATTGGAACCTATGGATCCGAAACGTGGACACTGAATGCTGCAGACCGTAAGCGCATTGAAGCATTCGAAATGACCAATTGGAGAAGAATGCTCGGGGCCCCATGGATTGCAAGACGTACAAATGCTTCAACCCTGGAAGAACTTGGCATTGCACAAGAAACAAGACTTCTCCCAGCCAAACAAAAGCAAGCATTGAAATACTTCGGACACATAATCAGGCAGAATGGCCTGGGCAAGATCATCATTCAAGGTAAAATTAATGGCAAGAGATCTAGAGGTCGCCCACCTCACCGATTCACGGATAGAATAACTATTCTTACTGGCCTCACCGTATCTGAAGCTGCAAGAAGGGCCGAAATGGTGGAAGAATGGCGGAAGACAACATGGGTCACGACGTTCCGAAGCGAACAACGACCAAGATGATGATTTTTTTCAAGGCCAGCAACCATGTGACCGTCCCGTTTTAGTAGCATGAGTATTTGAAAAGAAACTTAAATTGGTACTTGAAAACCAAACATCACAGATTTGGACGTATTAGGGCTATGCTCAAGGTGACCGAGTTCCAAAAAAGAGGACTTTCTCATGCGCTCATTTATTTTCATGGCTCCAGATGAGATAGCTATAATAAAGAATAGTTTTTACGATTAAAATAAACTAAATGTAATAAGTACTCAGAAGAGTGGAGGTAGAATAGAATACGAGCATAACATTTAAATTCAATTAATTTTATTCGTAGAATATAAATAAATGGTTCCATCAGAATTATTCATTCTTTTTGAATTTGAATTGACAAGTGAAAAACATTGGCAATAAAAGCCTAAGTTAAGTTATTGGTTTACAACTTCTATCAAACAGCAGGCAGTGGAAAATAAATTATCAATTAGAAAAATCTCTTCCGCAAATGCCGGAATCTGAAGCCTAAGTCGGGTATCTTCTTTTCCTGGCGCAACACACTCCCAAACTCTCATTTCGAAGTTGAAAATGGAATCGCCTTTCGTGTGAGGTGGTCTTCTGGCAGCAATGACGTGGATGATGCGGTAAGAAAAAATTTTTTATTTATTTATTTATTTATTTATTTAATCAAGTTAAATTACAAATACGCCCAGCTGGGACCAGTATGGACTGACCGACGAGTTAGGTCCCAGCGGGCGCGACAATATAACAAAATACAAGTACAAATTAGTTGGTAGTAATATATGAATATCTGTAGACCGTGGATAAACGTTAACCAACAACTAAATTAGTAAAATGGCAACAAAGATCACGTGACACATAACAATCGCAAACTGTAATGAAGTTATCTGTAATTTTTTACAATACAATAAATTTACAATATTTATTTAAATAAATAATAATAATGGGCTAGAAGAAATTACAAAAATTGATAATAGTGTCCAACGAGGCCAGTATGAAAAAAACCGACGAGTTAGGCCAAGTGGGCACAAAGTGAATAATAAATTAACAAAGTGGTTAGTAAAACAATAAATAAAAACAAAACAAAAATTGCAAAAAAACTTTAACAAACTTAAACAAATCAGATGGGACGTACAATTAAACCATAAAAAATCAGTTAATCAATCATAGGTATATAAAATAGCTAGTAAATTGTTAAGATAATCATGAGAACCAATAGCTGGAAAGACAAAAAAGTAATCAAAGAGAATGTAACTAAATACAAGGGTCTCATCCACGAGCAAAAGTATTTATAAGAAAAATGTCAAATTAGGCGTCCCTAAGCAATAACACAGTGTACTAGCAGATAATCTTCGATTTTAGTGGTATATGACAAAAGCAGAAATTGCGTAGTATTTTCCGGAACTGAAAGTAGGAGGTAAGCTCACGGATTTCCGAAGGTAAAACAGCCCAGTATTTTAAACCGATGTGTGAAACGCATCGGTTGCGGAAACTCAGAAGGGAAGTAGGAGGTCGTATCTCATTTGCAATACGTGTACTATAATTATGAATATCAAGATTACGATTAATCCTTATAAGAGTTGATGACAATAGTATAGAGTTGGAGGTTTTATAAATAAAAGAACAGAGAGACAGAAAATAAATTTAATATATTGTAAGTATACGTAAGGAAGCGAAATAGTGGGATACGGAAAATGAACGGGGGAGGTGCAAAAGGGTCCGAAGAAACCATTTTTGTAACTTTAGAATTCTAACAAGATTAGTGGAGGAAGTAGAACCCCAAAACATTACACCATAACATAGGCCAGAATGAATCCAAGAATAGTACAATAAAATTAAAATATTAGTAGGAAGATAATTAAGTCGGGAAATAATGCCCTGTTTTTTATTAAGTTTAGTCAACAGATTATCAATATGGGCGTCCCAGGACAAATCAGGTAATAGGGGTTAGACTCAAATATGTAAAAATTGTAGTAGTGGAGATATTAGAGAGTCCATAGAATATTGGTGGTGACTGAGGTATATTGCGCTTATTCCGCTGATGAAAAAACATTACCTTAGTCTTATCAATATTAACAAATAATAAGTTTATACTACACCATTGTCTTAATTTCTCGAGCGCAATATTAAGAGCTGAGAGCAAGAGCGAAATATTATGATCAGATAACAATAAGGAAATATCATCTGCATATAAAATTGGTTTAAGAGTCGTAAAAATAGCAGGTAGATCGTTCAAAAATAAATTAAAAAGCAGGGGAGAAAAAATCGACCCCTGCGGGACCCCATAATTTCTAATAAGAGTGGTCGAGTTTTCCCTAAGGTGGGAAGGATAGTATCTGTGATTAAATAGTAGGTTGGAAAGCCAGGAGAGAGGCAAACCACGAATTCCGTAGAAGGCGTTAAGTTTGTACAATAACAGATGGACAGGAACTGTATCAAAGGCTTTAGAAAAATCAATAAAGATAGAAGAGACATATTTATTCATAGCCATCTCGGAGGAAAGGAATTCGAGTAAGTCATGACAAGCTGTTTCAACACTCCGATAAGGGGTGAACCCGTGCTGACATGAATTAAGAAAATTATGTTCATAGATAAAATGAGAAAACTTAATAAAGAAAAGCTTCTCAAGTATTTTGGAAAATATCGGTAAGGCAGTAATGGGACGGTAATTCTCAAATTGACTGGGGTCACCTTTCTTATAAACAGGAACCACACGTGATATCTTCAAGTCCTGGGGATAAACTCCAGTACTGATAGAAGAATTAAAAATAATAGTTAAGGGATCAAATGGTATGTTTCAACGCAATAATAATGTCAGACCGAAACCCAAGGGGGTCCGGGACAGGAGAAGATTTTAATTGGCCAATGATGTCACAAACCTCTTCATTAGTAGTGGGGGTAACGAAGAAACTAGAAGATGAATTCGGCGCTTGAAATGGATAGTCAATAGGGAAGGGGTATCAGGAGAAGGAGGCAAAAGAGCATGAAGAAAATCAGTCAATGAAGAAGAGGAGACCTTATCTGGTTGCGGAAAAGGAGAACGCGGTAATTTGGGACCATGAGCTAAATCTGTTAGTAAACATCATTTTTCTTTATTGGATTGAAGACGTGAAAATAGAGATTCAAAGTATGACTGTTTGGAATTGTTAATTGTAGTTTTCACATAATTAGAGAAATATTTAAATTTATTAAGCCATTTGAGGGATGGGCTTCGACGAAATTTTCTATAATAAGCATTCTTTTTTTTAATAAGCAAAAGTATAACAGGAGTTATCCAAGGCTTTCGAGCTTTAGTATTGGAAGAATCGCAAAAATGGGATTTTAAAGGAAAGTATCGATCATAGCCGAATTGGAAATGAGAAAGAAAAGCTGCAAATAAGAGATTAATATCAGTAGGGTTAGAGAGAAGAAAGTTCCAATCAGTCAGAGCAAGATAAGATTGCAAAACTGTAAGTCTGTTGGGAGTAATTAATCTACAGCGAAAACAAGAATTACGTGAAATAGTGGGAGTGTCTAAGTTAAAGATAGTGACCATTGGAAAATGATCAGTAATCGCTAAATCAAGAAAATGACTGAGAAGAATGGAGCTAGAATTAGAAAAACAAGAATCAATAGCTGAATAGCTGAATAAGAGTTGTAATGAAGAGAATAATGCGAAAAAGAAAATGTAGTAGGTAAAAGCCCAGAACGGAAAATATGATCCAAAAAGAGATTTACAGAAGAAGAAGGCTTGCTTAGGTCAATATTAAAATCACCCACTAAGATAACAGCTTTACCAGAATAGAAAAAAAAATAGAAAAAATAAAATAAGTAAAAAATAGTAAAGAATGAAATAGAAAAGAAAAGAATGGAGAGCAAAACTAAATTGACTAAATAAAAAATTAAATTAAACCAAAGATACATAAACTATATACAGGGTGTTTCAAAATTATGTACAATAAATTTAGTGACATATTCTTCAGGTCAAAAGAAGACGAAAATGTTCTATAGCACTTTGTCTGGAAACGATTTATTTACGCGATACAGCCAACTAAACCCGTGGCTCCAAATTACAGGAATTGTTCAAAGTGCCCGCCACCAGCTCGCACGCACGCTTCGGCTCGTTGCATGAGCGACCGTCTGATGTCATGGAAGAGTTCGTCGCCAGCATTACGAACGGTATGGCATGCATTTTCAATTCGTTGCCGCATATCCATAATGTTAGGAACTTCTGTGCTGTAGACGATCGTTTTCACATGACCCCACAGAAAAACGTCCAAGGGATTAAGGTCGGGTGATCTTGCAGGCCAGGCTACCGGTCCACCTCGACCTATCCACCGATTCGTGTATGCAGCATTAAGGTGTGCTCGCACAAACATGGCTGAAATGTGCTGGAGCGCCATCATGCATGAACCACATGTTAGATCTTATCAAAAGAGGAACATCTTCCAGTAATTCTGGCAATGCATTCTGCAGAAACAAAAGATACGTTCGCCCAGTCAATCGTGGCGGCAACACATAAGGGCCAATTAAGTTATTTCCGACAATTCCACACCAAATGTTCACGGAGAAACGCTCTTGATGCGCTCGAGCTCTGGTAACATGCGGGTTAGCATCTGCCCAATGGTGCTGGTTGTGAGAATTTACGATTCCTGTCCGGGTGAAGGTTGCTTCGTCCGTGAAAAGTATCTGGCTGAGACAACTAGGGTCTGCAGCATGACGACGTTGTATCCATTGGCAAAATCGTTGTCGGTGTGGATAGTCCGTTGGGTTCAGTGCCTGAACCAGTTGCAGGTGGTATGGATGCAAAAGCTGACGGTGAAGAATGCGCCAAACAGATGAGTGCGGAATGTGTACCATGGAAGAAATACGACGGGTGCTTGTCTATGGTTCATCATGTATGATGTCAATTATCACATCCTCCTCATCCGGAGAATGTGCTACAGGCCGCCCTTGTCCTGTTTGACGGCCAAAGGAAACACGTTCCCTCAAATGTCTGTCGACAGATACAAATGTTCGGTTATTTGGCAAACATCTATTCGGAAAGCGTTCTATATAGCTTCTTCTGGCTTCCACAGCATTTCCGTCCGCAAGACCATACATTAGGTGCATGACAGTGTATTCTGCACTGGAATACGTGTACATGACTTTTTTTACGTAAATCGTAATGCGTATGTCAAAGCACGCAAACGTTCTGAAATTGATATTCCTAGTGGATGTACAGTAGTGAAACTACAGTAATGGAAACAACCGTACACAACTAATGGAACAACCCTAAAGTAGGTTTAAATGGAACAAACCACTCAACCTAGTGTTGGGTCGAAACGCTGGAACTGCTAAAATATCGTCCGCTAACTACCGTGCTTCCCTACTGTATGATATTGGATTATTCGCAAACAAATCGTTTCCCGACAAAGTGCTATAGAACATTTTCGTCTTCTTTTGACCTGGAGAATATGTCACTAAATTTATTGTACATAATTTTGAAACACTCTGTATAAACTACAAATAAACAATCACTTAGAAATAATAAACTTAATAAAATTATCAAAAAAATTCATACATAAATAAAAAAAATAAAAAATATAAATTAAAATAAATGAATAAACGAAATTACTAAAAGGAACAATTTAGGTTAACGAGCAAATAAACCGGTATTTAATATTAACAGAGAATATCATGTCATAACCATTTCGTAACAAGATAATCAAACCCAAACAAAGGATTAGGTCACAAGATTAAAATCTTTAGCGGAATTAATACGTAAAGCTTTACTTAGAGAGTTCTTGACGTATATATAACCGCCGAAGCTCCATGCATTCCGAATTCCATGGAGATTCCGAAATAAGAAAATGTATCCTATTAATATAGGAAGTAGCAAAAACTATCCTTAGCATACAGGACTACAATTATGCAACCTAAATCTCTTGATACGACAATATTAGGTACATCCAATATGCAATGTTATCCATTTTCTTTTACAATCCATAAGCATATAAATAACAGTTAGCTTAGAACAAATAAGCTCCATACATTAATATAAAAATAAAAGGCTGCTGCCTAAAACACATTCAAGCTTTCAATAAGCAATAGCTTGATTATCCAAAAAAATGCTAAGTATATATATAAGTCAACTTAGTTGAACCCGGCTCCAGATATTAATACAATAACGCAATTCAGTTGCTGGTTAAGTGAAGGATTTCATATAACCAATTCCTTTCTCTAAGAAACCTTTTATTGTGCAGGGGGAAATGTCCTACAGTATTAATTTTCTTTATAATTATCTCGACATAGTTAAGTTTTAATTCAGTTGTCCTTTTAATGAAAGAATTTATCTGCCATCGAGTTATCCATTGACCCGGACGAGGGGAGACAGGCATTTCATATAACGATACATTTCCTTGACTTATAATTGATGATATTTCAGTTCTATTAGCAATTTTACGTTTGACAGGTAAAGGTTCTTTCCGCACATGAAGTAAAGCTTCAGGAAACTTAGCCAAATTTGAATGGTTACTAAACTGAAGCTTGTACGTGGAGTTTTCGCAAGTCCATTTTCGAGTCAAGCTATCACCAACTACGTTCGCCTGTACTTCTCCCAATATATCTCTTATTTCATTCAAAGTCGAGCTTCCTTCTTTAAAGCCATAGCTTTCTTTCTCATCCTTCACTTTCCGTCCGAATTCTTCCTCTCTCTTCCAAACTGTTCGCTCGAGTCCCTCCGGGCTTCTCTCATTCAGTTCTCTTCTTCTCCACCTGTCTCTCCAAACTTCACTAGCGCCATCTCTTGACAACCTTCTCCAACTTTTATTCCAAAAAACTTTAGTTTTCTGTTTTGACGCTCGTAACAATAATACTATGACGGAAGGTAGAGTATGTTGGGTAGCAATAGTTAGTGTTTGTGCCTTTTGTTTTAGGGCTTCACAAAATATGAAATATTATTATTTTATCCGGAATCAATTGGAGCTATTGTTTTATTATTAAGTGATGTTTCAGAATTTTTAAAATTTTACAATAGGGGTGAAATGCTAATCGTTGATTGTGATATCTGGTTGTTAAGGCTTCAATTTAATTGAATTGTCGTCTTAGACATTTTACTGTTAGGGATAAGCTTAATAGTTTGGAAATTTTTTATTATTTAGAAAATAGGCTTGGAATTGGCTTTTTTTTGGAGGAATTTGTATCTTATTTATTTTTAATTTTTTTATTATCAGATTATATTTTTTATGTGCCCGGGAGATTGAAAGAATTAACAAAATTGTCTGTGCAGAGCTCCCTGATAAAGACATTAATCCTGGACTTCACGAAATTGTTAAGTTACGCATAATAAACGAATTAAGTTGCCAGAAACTGTGGACTATGAATGACACGATCAATACATGGTCCATGTGGTCCATTTAATTCAACCGCACCATGCATGGAAAATATTAAGTTTGTTACTGTGTTTACAGAAGAGGGAGCCACAGTAGAATGAGATGAAGTTACGAATAATTTGGAAACGCGATATATCAGTGCAAGTAAGGCGTTTTGGCACCTTCGAGAATACATTATGCACCATCAAACTGATCATGTTGAAAGATTAAATATCCATCTTCAGGACAAGCATACAATTTGCTTTATACCAGGCAAAGAAGATGAAGTTATCCACCACAGAGCTACGAATTGAAAATTACTGGCTTTGGTTTCAGCTTAATCAACATGACCTTAATGCCCGACAATTTTTATATATTGAAATCCCAGAGCATTGTGCATAGGATGAAAAAAATAAATAGAAAACACGTCAAAGAGGAAATGAAGCCACAATTGGTAGAATGTTTATCGTAAATCCCATAGAGAGGGGAAAATGGTTCCTCCGAATTCTCCTTTTACATGTTCGAGGAGCACTCCTTTTGATGACTTAAGAACTGTTGAAGGAAACCCTGTACCATATTGCAAGAGGCCTAACTTATCATCATTCTGAATGCAATACTTGCCTAAATGAAGCTGCAACTCAAGAAATGCCAATAAAGCTCAAGCAATTATTTGCATTTATCTGTATTATTATTATCTTTAAGATTTCCATCTTCTTCAGTGTTAACTGAGTCTTTAAGCAAAGAGTACGGGTTTTCACCAAAGTAACTCTGCTATTATACAGAGTTGAGAAATTTTCTTGTAATGTGACATGTTGAGATAATTATAGCCTTTTGTAATTCAATATATGTGTTTGGGCTCAAATGGCTTCAGTCTTGTTCCATCGGCAACCAATCTGGCCTTAAAAATTGGACCATCCTCGCTTTCTTTTTGGCGAACGGATAGGTTTTACATCATCCGTTGCGTTTATTTCCTCCCAAACATCGTGATTTTTTCATCGATTGCAGTTCTTTGTTCATTACTGCTAACCAACCATGTTTGTGTGGGAATTCCAGTGCGTCACAGCACGTTTTGAGAATGTCATCGGTTTAAGTTACAAGTGCTGTTGTCTTTGGATGTTTTTTATGAGAGACGAACGCCTGGCACCACGTTTCAACAGTTCTTCTTCCAGTGCTTTCTTTCTTCGTTCGTTCTCGGCTTAATTGCTTCCGCAGTTTGACCTTTTTTCCGACCTTTTCTCCCACCGATTGTCGACGTTCCCGATGTTCCTTCGAGACCGTCTTTCACTTTGTCAACGTTGGTTGTGTTTTTTGCAACCTCAGTTTTATCGTGAATATCTGCATCCGATTCAATAGACTCATCTCGGTCGTCTGTCTTTACGGGTCCAGCAAGATGACTTCATTTTCTGGCTGATCTGACGGCTTGTAACCACGTTTCCTTCATCAAAGTTTGAAGTAGATGGTAAGTTTATGAATGGAAAATCATTTATATTGATTGCTTGACCATCGTTTGATGAATGATTTATTTTTTCTTTAATTGCTGTGCGCGGACCGAAGGTATACTTGGATTCATCGAATTCGACATCTCTTGACATAATCACTTGATTTTTGACAATGTCATATAATCTGTAAGCGTTCTTACTTCTTGCATAACCCACAAATATAGCTTTGTAAGCTTTTGGATCAAATTTATTATGTCCTGGATCAGTGACTTTGTAGCATCTCAAGTGTCGACAGGAAGATTGCTTTTTGGTCCAGATTTGGATTGGAGTTACCTCTCTTCCCTTCACTGGAGTTCGATCATGAAGATATGCATCTGCGGACATCAATTCTCCCCAGAACCATACACGTAGGTTCGTACTTATAAGCATCGTTCTGGCTTTTATTGCGATTGTTCGCACTAATTTCTCAGCAGTACCGTTGCTAGCAGGAGAAAACGGTGTAGTCCACTGCATCTCAATACCTTTGTTTTTGCAGAATTCAATGAGTGTTTTATTCTTGAATTCAGCGCCATTGTCCATTTTTAGCTTCTTTATTTGCTTATCAGTTTGGTTCTGTTTTAGTTGTATGAATCCGATAATCCGGACTGCGGCCTGATACTTGGTTTATAACAACACAACAAAAATTCTGCGATTGAAGTCGTCAACTACAATTAGAACAAATTTATTTCGTCCTATTGACTCCATTCTCATTGCTCCTGCGAGATCAATGTGGAGTAATTCCAAAATTCGTGAAGCTTGAGGATTCCTTATGTCGTCAAATGGCTTTCTTGTCATCTTCGATATTATGCATGTTTCACATGGTTCGACATCTTTTCCGATCTTCTCAAGTTCGGAAACTAGCTTCTTATCAATAATGTCGTTGAGGTATCGGTCGGAGATAAACCCGAATCTCACGTGCCATTTCTTTAGACATGCTTCAGTTCATTATCGAAAACTATTTCGTGACCGGTGTCCACTAGTTTTGATATGGTTGCCACCAAGTTCAGTACGTATAGAACATTGTCCAAGCGTACCTGAGTATCATGGTCTTCATTTTCCACGAAGCCGCGAACTGTACCTCTTTTCTTTGACTGAAGTTCGCTTCCATTTCAGGCTGTAGCTATTGTTGTACGTTCTTTCGAATTGGTGACAATCTCTTTATTTCGTGTCATGTGTGCAGTCGCCTAGCCAAGTCGTTAGATAACTTTCCTCTGCTGATTCGTCGATTTCCTATGGACATGAGGCCCTCATAGCCCTTTTGTTGAGTGCGATCCGCCTTAAGTTATCTTTCACAGATTTATATTTTGAAGTTCTCTCTAGATTCACTGCTGACTTTATTCTTGATTTAAATCGAGGATGGGTTCTTTAGGTTGTTACTTTATCTTCGCCCTTTTTCCTGAACCAGCATTTCGCGAATGCGTGATTCCTTTTACCATAAACGAAGCAATTTTTCATGCTTCTTCACTCTTTAGTTCGGAATATGCTGTATTGGTGCTATCTTTCATGACGTAGGTTTGTTCAAATCTTAGGAGAATGTCTCTGCAGCGTCTAAGCCCATATCAGGAGTCGCAGTTATTGCAATTATTGCGCTCTTGTAGTCCTCAGGAAGTCCTTGTATTAAATATTCGATAATTTCTGCGTCATTAGCAAGCTGCTCATTAACCTTGAGGTCATTTGCTAGTATTTTGATTCGGGTTAGGAATTTATCAATGGATTCATCTCGTGACGTTCACATTATTTTTATTGCCAACCCCAACAATACTTGCAGGAAATACTGACATTGTTAACATTAATAGTTCAGACTTGACCAGAAAACAATTCTAAAGGTTTTTTTAACATGCATAATTAAACACCAACAAGGCAAGAGAGAAAATACGAGAATCAAAATAATATTCGTGACGCGTTATATTCGAAACTGAAATATAACGTCGTCACATACCTCCTAGCCCAGATGAAGAAAACAATGATAATTATATAACTACGATGGTTGGGGCAAAAGTCATGGCAACTATTTTTTTTCTTGAAGATACCAGTCCGGTTGGAAAATGTGACATATACAGACGAAAGGATAAGGTGTTAACTACATGTGTGGACAATGAATAGCACTGAAATATCGTAACACACAAATTTATTACGGTAGTATACAGGGCAATATGGCCTTCACGGTGCAAAAGAATGACACCTTCACATAAAGTTGACATGACAAACCTGGGCCTAAAGACCCTCAAAGTAATCCCCTGCTACTGTCACCACACGCTGCCAACGATGTGGGAGGCGCTGAATACCATCAGCCTCAGCATTTGCCGCACCATGTGTGAATCGGGTCACCTGTTGGCGCACAGCATTAGCAATGTCCTCTCGTGTTGCAAACCGCCTATCACATAGTGGTTCCTTAATCTTGCGAATGAGATCAAAGTCACAGGGCTAAATGTCGGGAGGGTACGGTTGGTGCTCCAATTCTTCCCATCGGCTATTTTGATGTAAGCGCGCTGCTCAACACAGATTACTTCCATCTCGCACGACACTCACCAACTGACTGATTTCACAGCCCTCGCTGCGCTACTACCAGCTATCACAGAGCCATCTGTTGTTCTGCATACACACTATGCCTGCAGAACTTCCACACGACACATATATGTTTGTGATCCGTTCACATATCTGCAAGAAAAAAAATAGTTGCCATGACTTATGCCCCAACCCTCGTATTAAATTTCATCAGCAAATCCAACCCACAAAGGAAGAAAGTCAATCCACGTTGAGACTACCAATAGTTAAGAAAAACCATCCCCCTCCCCCCCCCAAAAAAAACTGGTATTGTGATAACTTAACCCCCAATACAACACCACAGAGTACGATGACTCTACAAGAACAAGAAAGAAGCTAAAATCTCAAAATACAGGGTCGAGTGACATTATTATGACCACCCCCTACGTTTTGCTTCGGAGTTGCCCAGCCGAGGAACTATATCACATGTTGGGAATTGATTAGGTGACTATATAAGGTAGGTTTCCACTATGTTAAAAACATATCACTCATTGCTGCAATGGGTAAGAAACGTGATTTATCAGATCTAGAAAAGGTGATGATAATCGGCTTTCGGGCCAAGGGTGACGGTATTTCGGAAACCACGCAGTTTGTGAACTGTTTTCGTGCTGGTGTAGTTAAAGTGTACCATGACTGGGAAAATGGGACCGTTCAGAATAAACGGTATGGGGATAGAGCTGGTAAGTGGTGACGTCACTTCCTGATCCGTTGCCTAGCGATTCCAAACTTAGGTTCAACTTCTCTATGCTTTTCTATGGCCTTACACCACATTGTTAAACCTAATGTTTGAAATCGTTAGGCAACTGGCCAGGAAGTGACATCATACTTATCAGCTCTATTGTGGAGCACCACGTACCATTGATGAGAAAGATGAACGTCGACTGCGAAGGTGTGTGAAGGCCAACCGAAGAGCTACAGTGGATACAACTTACCGCTGAAACCAACGAGGTTGCTACAGACATGTCTCTAAAACCACAGTATAGAGGACCTTCCTACGTATGCGCCTCCGCAGTCAAGGTTCATCGCCAAAAACGGATTCAATTTGTCTAACAGAACAGAAACTGGACCACTTCTGACTGGAAAAAGGTTGCCTTCTCCGATGAGTCACGATTTCTGCTTCATAGAAGTGATGGCCATTGGCGGGTGAGGCGAGAAACCTCCGAGAACAAGCATCCTGAAACCATTGTTGGACGAATCCAGGCTGGTGGTGGCAGCGTCATGGTGTAGGGAGTATTCTCATGGCATTGTCTGGACCCCTGATACCTGTGGAAGGCACTCTCAACTAATTCGGTTATTTATCCGTGATTGCAGATCAAGTACACCCATACATGAAGACTATCTTCCCAGAGGGGGATGACACGTGTCATACGGCTGCAATTGTTCGAGGGTGTTTTGAGGGACACGACCAAGAGTTCCAAGTACTACCGTGGCCCCCTAATTTCCCAGAACTCAACCCAATCGAGAACCTTTGGGATCACCTCGATCGTCATGTGCGTGCTATGGAACAACCACCGTGAACCCTTCAGCAGCCATCGGATGCTTTACAGTCTGCATGGCAACAGTTACCAGTAGAAACCTACCAGAATCTTATTGACTCACTCCCATGCCTTCCGTGCCGCTGAAGGCGTTTATTCGGGAAATTAGCTAATGGTCATAATAATGTGACTTGACTCTGTAAGATATAACGTAAAATATTAAGTTAAAATAAAACTTACGCAGACTAATTATATCAAAGCCATAAAACTATTACACTAGTTAAAGCAAGACACAACACAACGTTGATCACTACACGGCGCCAATAACAACATGTCTTAGAGACAAAATAAGGGATGGGCAAAAACCCATAGCACCATAATTCGTAGCACTTAGAAGAAAACTTCTTCGAGGTGGGTACACAACAAAATTAAGCATAGCAGACTCTATAATCGACTCACATAGTGATTGCATAGACTAAGTAGGCAGAACAAAATGCAGTACCTTGCACACAGTAGGATTTACAGAACTAAATCAACATTTATCACTACGAATAAAAGGATTATTATTTTTTTTAAATCGAAACCAACTTCAATGTGTCATTATGATAAAATAACAGGACATCGATGCACTAACACACACACACTGGTTCACAATATCACTTGAACATAATAGACTTGTATTTAGGACAAGGCTGCTTCTTAAGAAAATACTCGGTTGATCCATGATTTGAGTTTCCTATTCAATCTGCATTTCTACACGCTGGAGTTGCACACAAGAATTCACGTACTCTTCTGACTCTTCATTGCTGTCATAACTTCCATCCGATTCAATATCTTGAGCGACACATGGAAATTACTTAATACAAGGGATTCTGAAGCCAGTTTCTTCGATATATAAAAGAGCAAACGGACAACTTTTTTTCGCAACTTGGCTCCTATGCCACCTATCTGCACGAAACTTGGACTGTTCACTGGGAGCAGACAGCCCATTAATCATTCCAATTTAGGCGCGTGAACGTCCATTAGTTTCCGAGATGGGTGCTCAAAATGGGACTTGGCCTACAAGAGATGCTTTCTCTTTGATCATTATCAATCTTCATGATCCCCTTTTTCCTTGAGGGACAGTAGAAGCTTAAGGTTCTGGAACTCCTCATATCATGTGGATGAGGCATAATAAAGTTAAAATCACATGATCTGAGGCAACTCTTCTTAACAATTTTCATGTCCTTGAATCGTCTGCTTTGAATTTTTACACGTTTTTTTCCTAAAACTCTCTTGACCATAAAGGAACCTTTACGATATTTTGTCTCAAAAGGGGTCAGCCATACAATATCACCCACATGAAAAGGTTTATCATAAACATAGGCACTTTGTTTCTGCTTGTTGGTAAAACAGTCGTGTGCAGAATTGGACCCAACGTAACCGACCGTGGAACAATGGAAATTGATGTTCCTTAGAATATCAATACCATGTATACCATCATATGGTCTGTTTGCAAGACGACTTATGAGCAATGCCTGCCCTTCATATATATTCTGTGAATTAAAAGGTTAAACTTTGCAGCTCTATCAACACTCATGGTTTCCCCACTGACAACTTCACATGCACGTCAACAGGAAAAGATATGGTGTTTGGAAGACTGCTGCATACAGCTTCGTCTATGAAGGACACTTGGCTTCCAGTATCTACGAGCATCTTCAGGTTCCTTCCTTGGATTTTTTACGTTTACCCGATAGAAATTGTCTTGATCACAGCCGATTTCAACTTCATTGTTGCTGGGACGAGGATCTTTATTGCGTGGCATTCTACCTCCAGAACATGGCCTCAGGCAATCCCGAGCGTAATGGCCTCCTTCTCCTCAATTGTAACACTTGAACTCACATGCTAATGGTTGGGAAGCTCTAGGGGAGAAAGACAAGAGTTTGGTCATCATCTCCATCAATTCACGAACAGATCTTTTTAAATCAACTATCTCTTCCTGGCGTCTGGGGGCACAGAGACAGTGGTAGCACGAACGGGAGGGGGGGTCTTCCTTCCTCTTTGACTTGGCTCCAGCTGGCTCACATGAGGACTTGATCTCAGCTGCACCATATGCATCAAACGACACTCTCTCCATGTGTTCAGTCTCAACGGCCATACTCAGAGCCTTCTTATACGTAGTCGGTGCGGCTACCATGAGGACTTTCCTATATTGAGTGAGAAGGATACTTTTGAATCGTTTTAGGAGAAGCTCTTCTCTATTCGGCCCCATTCTGGCTCAGCCTTTATGAAACGGTCCATTGCCATCTCTAGGCGACTGGCAAACACTGATACTGTATCCTCCTCTTCTGTGAAATTTCATAAAGTTCCTTTTCGATGTCACATTCTGCTGTTACCTTCTCAAAAATCTGTGACAGTCTCTCCTTTAAGATGTCTGTCACGGATACTAGAGTAATGCGCAGTGGAAGAACTCAAAACACTAGAGTAGACAACAGAGTATAGCTTTTGGCTTAAAGATTTATTCAACAACAAATAATGGAAACAAATACAATTAAACTACGTTGAAAGGGCTACGATCTTGCTTACACGCAAGAAACGCAAGATTGCCCGAACAAAGGGACGAACCCCCGTTTTACAATGTTAATGAATAAAATATATTTATCTTAAGACAAACAAGGTGTCACAAAGTATTGTGAGCAAGTGCGAGCGCGATCGCAGAGTTGCCAAGGGAGCGTCTGCTTGTAAGTCTCCGCCTCAGGCGTCATCTGTTGACAGTGCCGATATTAATACGTTTATTAATATTTCGAAGGATCGTATTCGGCGTAGTACTGTCAACAGATGGCGGCCTAAAAGACCAAATTCCGGAAGAGGCGGGGATTTGCGCGAGAGCGCGATTTTTGAGAGGCGGACGCAGGAGAAAAGTGTTTCTAGGAGAAAGCACGAGCCAGCGGACCAAGCAACACGTCATAAAGGTCCTCCTGACATCGAGTGTGAGCTCTCGATCATTCAGGGCTCTAAAGACGCTGCTCCTGAGAATGCCATGTTCATCGGTAAAACCGACAGCCTTCCCCGCGACCTCAACTCTAACGTCAGGGCCGACTCCGAGTCCGAAAGCAAGAGTGTTAAAAATGTGTTGTTGCCTGCCTCTGATATAAGTAACTGTTTTAATTTATTTCCGATAGCTTCTTCAGCTCCACCCGACCGGCTGGCGCGAGGGGAGCTTCTCGTGCCCAGCCACAGAAAAGATATATCCCTCCGTGCATCCTACGGTCAAGTGAAGCCTCATTTGCTGTGTTCGTCGTGGGACGAAACATACCTGGATATTTTGGCGACAGAGTTTCGTCGAAGGAGCAACTGGCAAATTGTGAAACCGCCGTCGCAGGTCAGCGTTTCCAATCTGGTATTAGTATCGGGCTTCCCCAGATCGTCGCCGACCAAGTCCGCAACGTGGGACGAGGACCCGACCCAGCAAGTGCGAGTCTTCGGGACCTTAATCGCCCCGTGGGGGCTTAACGGCGTACCTGGACGATGATTTAGGCGCCTACTATAACAGTCTAAGGTAAGCTGGCTCTCGTGTTTATTTTTATCTAAAGAATTACTTTTCTCCCAAGCTTTCTGACGCGTCACGTCCTCTCGTGCTGCGTTTCTTTTAGTTTTGCGCTCAACTTTTTTTTTTGTCGCTAAGTTCCTGTTTTCTTTGATTATTTTGCAGGTTCAGCGTTAGCTGGCCTCCCAACAAACGAGGTGCGACCCCGCCATAATTGCAAGAGATTGCATCGTACGGGCCCCTCGTTGTCAACCCGTAAATCAATCTAGGAAGGCCGGGCTCTAAGTAGGTCCGGTGTCCTTCCGCTCCTTTAATGCACGTAAAGTGCTTACACCCGGTTATCTTGTTTTCAGATAACTCAATGTGTGGCTTTGATTTATTGGCCGGCTATAGCCCGTTTTGAAGTAGAGCTACCGGCAGAAACTCCGGAACTTTTCAGTTGGTTACAATCAAATTTGTAAGGAGGTATTCCCTCCGTTTTAGGGATGAATCCTCGTGTTAGAGGACGCCCTATTCTTTTGTTTGTTACATTGCATTCATCATGCTGTAACTTTTGTTCTTTGTTTTATTAAATCTATCAAAATAATATGACTACATTGCTGTTTATTTTATTCACTCAGTTTACTTCCACTGCATAGTTATTTTACACGTGACACAAGGGCATCGCGCTAGTATACTCACTAGCGATAACCATTAAAGATGCTTTGCCCGATCAAGGAACAAGCCTAGGATTTACAAATAGATTAATAACTGGATCAAACCAATCCTGCTCGCCCCCACTTCGGGCAATGCAAATTTAGCAGCTGAATTGGAGCGGTCACTTGTACCTGCTCTCAGCTAATTGAGGCATAGGCCGAGTAAAGTCCTAATACGGACTGTTACCAGACACAGTCTGGATACAATTATTGAAATAGAGCAAAACTTTACAGGTAAGTTTTTAAGTCTGAAAATACAGTGGAATAACGAGGAGCCTTTCGCTGTGGCGGGACGCACGGGCGCTCGACATACGTCCAGTGCTTTTCAACTGGTCCACTCGCTGCTATTCTCACTGCACCGTTCGCAAACGGCGACGCAACTGCGTTTGGTTCTTGGCTTGTAGACTTTGATAACTATAAGCAGAGGAGAGAAAAATAGAATAAAGTTATAAGACCACTTCCGTCTATTAAACTGGCCCTACGAACTACGCTCGGCATTGAGAACGGTGCTTAACTTTCTGACCAAATGAGAGCTCGTGACGCTTACTAGATAAAGAAAATTACGCATTTCTTAAAGGGCCTCGAGGGTAGAAATTAAGCAACGCGCTCGAGCGGGAAGAAGGAAGGAAATTAAGAGAGAGAATTTAAGTCTATTACAGAGGTCATCCTTTAAGGACCAAAGACTAACCCACCTTATATAGGGCACTAGAGTGCCCAATCCATATCGCCAAAAGGCTTCATGCGTCCATGAGGTGATCCACACACGCGGTCCTTCCGGAATCAAGGCGGGGTCCAAACGTCCAAGACGCAGCAAAGCTGCAGAGTCTAGGGCGGCTACGACGACTAACGTTCGTAGAGCACTGGAGTCGACGGGAGCTGCTACGATATGGGAGACTGTAGGTGAGGAAACTGGCTGCCGAACGAGCGATTCGGCTCCTGGCGGGATGACGCTCGACGATGTGCACGCATTGGCTTCTTCACAGTCGACCTCGGTAAGACTCGCTTCGGAGGCTGAAGCTGCTGAGTTCATGGAACGAGAGCAACATAGCATAAATGATATGCGCACAAAAGCACTGGTTGCTGGCCGAGAAACGAGCCTTTCTCGGGCGGGCCTTTCGCATTCACTCTCGGTAAAGCACGCGGAGCTCGTCGGTCGTCCACGACCTTTTCCGTAACTACAATTGTCCTTCTCCTCGAGCTTGACGCGATTTGCACGGAACGGAGTTTTCCATGGCCTTCTCCCTCGGTTCCGAATTTCCTCCCTAGATTCCAATCTTCCCGCTCGTTAGCAATTCGCTTGCGCCGTTTTCTGCGCCGTTTCCGCCTCTCTCTCCTACGACGCTCTTTCTTGCGATCGTCCTCGGTAATCGAGCTTAGCCTCTCAATATTATCTAGAGATGGCGCCTCGCAATTCCCAAGCTTGCTCCCCGATCGTGAGGTGCGATCGGGAGCCTTGGACAGACCATCTGTCGCCAGACTTGGTGACAATGTCATAAGAGGGGACCTCAAAAAGCTCAAGCTCAGCCGCTTTCTTTGCTGCACTCCACTTAAGCTTTGCTTCGATTATGTTTAGCTTAACACCATCAGACCATCCTGCTACCTGTCAAAAACTTTCAGCAACAGATATGAACCCAGAAAAATTTCTCGTTCCATCCTCACCGGAGAAGGCCGGAATGGCACCGGAAAAACCTGCAAGCATTGTTACGGTCTGATTACTGGAAGAAACTCCTTCGCTGGGGGATGTCAGTGGCATAATGACCAACACAAACGAAAAGAACTCAACTAAGAACAAGCATATCCAGGTCGCGGAACCATTTGTGATGAGCACTCTGGTTCGGGGAAAAGAATTCTTAGGCCAGGCGCGCACTGAGGTGGTAAGCAAGTGGAATGGCAGTGGCGTGGTGGTTAAATGGCAAGTGGAATTTTTAAACCTATGTAAACAAATGCGAACGCGCACATCAAGGTGGAGTGGCGGTGGTGAAGTGGACTGGAAGTGGAGTGACATGGAAGTGGCGTGGCGCCACTGGTCTCCGACATCTTTAATTTTCGAGTGGCATGCCACTTCGCTGCCACTTGCTAGTACACATTTGAGTATGCAGAATGCAAAACAGCCGTGTTATTATGAGAAATTTTTGTCTTTCTTTTGAAGCACAGGACATAGTATTTCAAGTAATTTGCAAAATATTTCTTTGTTCATTCGGGAAAAAAGTTTGAATTTATCGTCGTTTAAATTTAAAACATGTTTATATACGTTGTATATTCCATATATTTTTTTTGTTTTGCCAAAGAGGGCGAATCCAAGGACGCTTTTTTCTGCGATGATTTTGTGTATTAAAATTAGCAAGTTGCACAAATAACAGAGCATCTTCACCTTCTGAGGACAACATACTAAGTGGCAAGTCGGTGGCACGATATGATACTTGCCACTTCAGTGCGCGATAAACCACTTCGACACCACTCCACTCCCACCATAAACTCTAAGTCCTCTATTGTTTCTTATTGCAATAAATGAGGCCTGTTCCCAAGTCCCTTCCTCAGTGTCTTGTTCTATGTATGTTGAAGATATTG
The DNA here is from genome assembly GCA_023313115.1 of Rhysida immarginata. Taxonomy (NCBI): domain Eukaryota; kingdom Metazoa; phylum Arthropoda; class Chilopoda; order Scolopendromorpha; family Scolopendridae; genus Rhysida; species Rhysida immarginata. The sequence goes on along the minus strand of JAHWFO010069718.1, from coordinate 292,252 downwards.
CAATTTATTGCCGAGCTTTCTCTATGTCTTCTATCGAGCGACAACTCCAGCTGGCTATCAATAAATACAACAATGGAGCGAAAGCAACGGATTTAAATTCTCTTTACAAAAAACGGTAGCTGTTCATTTCTGCCGTCTCAAAAGTTTACATCCTGAACCTGAAGTACGCCTCCATGGATGTCCTATTCCAGTAATGCTCTCCCACAAATTCTTAGGTCTAACATTTGATATGAAGTCTTCTTGGCTCCCTCATATCCAAAAGCTAAAAACAAAATGCTTACAAGCAATGAACATTATCCGTACAATATCAAATACCAAGTGGGGTGCACACCGACGGACATTACTTTTGCTTTATCGCAGTTTAATTCGTTCCCAGTTAGATTATGGTTGTTTTGTGTATGCTACAGCTTCCAATAGTATACTGAGAAAGTTGGATCCGGTTCATAACTTGGGAATTAGAATAGCAACACGAGCCTTTCGTACAAGCCCAGTAGACAGCTTATACGTAGAGGCGTTTGAACCGCCACTCCACTTAAGACGATCTAAACTTCTCCTGCAGTATGCAGCCCGCATAAAAGGACAACCTCTCCATCCAGTAAATGAAATAATCTTTAGTAAACCATTTACCCGTACACCCTTCGGATTTCGAAGCATCAATCATGGTTTTTGGCAGATATTAGCAAGCATAATATCCTTATCCGCACATGTTAGAAAATGGACCTAGAGAAACTCCACCATGGATGTTTCCCTCTCCAAGAATCCTCAGAAGTCCTTTTACCATGAAAAAATCCTCCCTAATAGGCAAAGAGGCCCAAACCATATTAGGAATGTTTTTGTCTAATTTTTCGGACCAAGGGTTTATTTATATAGATGGATCCAAATCGGAAAAAGGTACTGGATGCGCGTATCTTTTAAATAACATAATACACACTTTCCATCTCCCAAAAGACTTCTCCAGTTGTTCAGCAGAACTTAAGGCAATTGAAGGATGTTTCTCATATCCTAATAGTAAGTTTATAATTTTCACAGATTCTCAAAGTGCCTTAGCATTATTTAAACAGTTTGATTCACGCAATCCATATATTCAGAGAATACAAGAATATTTATTATCCTTAGAAATCCAAAATACCAAAATTTCCTTCTGTTGGATTCCTAGCCACGTGGGTATTGTACATAACGAAAATGTAGATAAGGCAGCAAAAAACGCAATAACTCCATTACCAGTTACACCCATAAAATCGATTCCTGAACACCTCTTTCCAATAATTTTTAGAGAACTTTTACATCAGTGGCAAAACTCATGGTCAATCAAATCATTAAACAAGCTGCAAGAAATTAAACCTAAAATATGCCATTGGACTTCACCCTACTCTTCAAATAGAAGAGAGGAGGTAGTCCTTGCTCGGCTGCGTATAGGCCATAGTTTCTTAACACATGCATACCTACTCAAAAAAGAGCACCCTCCTGTATGTACATGTGGGATTACAATCTCTATTAAACATATCCTAACTGAATGTCCCAAATTCAATAATATAAGAAACACTTTAGGATTATGCAATCCAATTTCCACTTTGTTAGATGATAACAATCCTTTCAAAAGATTTTTTTTTTTTAAATTTAAAGAAAACTCATCTTTTAAAGCTATTTAGTTATTTTACCTGATCTGATTATATCATTTTCATCCCAACATAACTGCTTTTAACCAAATTTATTATCAGCCCAATCATCAAAACAATTTCACATTTTATTGTGTAATATTCTAATGTTTTAATTTCTAATTTTTGATAATTTGTAAAGAATTCCTTATTTGTAAAGTTCTGACTATATGTTAAAAATCTTGAGTATAGGGCGCAAATGATCTTGTTATTGAAGCGCCCATCTATCAAACAAACAACCAACCAACCAATTCTGCACGTGCCAATGAACCGATTTAGATATTAGTGTGATTGGTTCGTTCCATTAACCGGATTAACCGACTGACGAAAACAGATTTTGAGAACCTTCCATAGCCTCGGAAGAGTTGGAGTTACAGACAGACAGACAGACGTAAAGCACAGAGAACGTAAAGCCACACAGAGAACGTAAAGCACCTTTCGATACCTCATAAACCATTAAGGAATGGCATAAACAAATACCGAATGGTTAAACTAAACCATTCACAGAACCATATTTTTAACCGCTCTAAGTTAACATTGTAAGTTTCTAATGGACCAAAATGATACCATTAAACCACCTACATTTGAACCAATTTGGATTATTATTAATTTTACCTTTCATTCATTTATGACACATCATTCCAAGTTGTTTGGTATATTATATGCCATATCTAAGCATTGAAAGTTCCAATGAACCATAATAGTTCTAGTAAACCAGGTTCCCTGGAACCAATTTCTACTATCATTAATTTTACGTTATGTTCATTCATAACACATCATTCCAAGTTGTTTTATACACTGAGTGAGCATATTATTATGACCACCTGACATGTTTATGCAAATGCGCGCAAGGACGTAGCCACAATGTTGCTAGCGGGCCGGACCAATATAAAAAGGGAAGCTGAGTGTCGTCGACAACAGTAGACGTGTTCCATTCTTCAACTATGGGTAAAAGACGCGATTTAACAGCCTTCGAACGCGGGATGATTATTGGTGCTCGGAGCTATGGAGCGAGTATCAGCGAAGCAGCAGCATTCGTCGGGTGCTCAAGAGCAGCCGTTGTTAAAGTATTTAAAGACTGGACGGTTAGCCGGAAGACGGGGTCTGAACGTTCGCGTTGTGGCCGCCCGCGGATGGTTGATGATTGGACAGAACGGAGACTGTCACGACTGGTAAACGATAACAGAAGGGCAACTGTGCATCAAATCATTGCTGACCTTAATCAGAGGTCCTCCAAAACGGTCTCTGGATGCACTGTCAACCGCACACTGCATCGCATGGGATACGGAAGCCGAAGACCTGTCCGCACACCTTTGCTGTCTGCAGCCAACAAGAGGAAACGACTCCAATTCGCTCAGAAGCACAAGGACTGGATTATCAAGCAATGGAAACAAATCATGTGGTCTGACGAGTGATGATTCCAGTTACATCATGCAGACGGCCGCGTGAGAATCTGGCGGAAACAGCACGAAAGCACGGACTACGCATGCACGAGTACCACCTTTCAGGCCGGTGCGGGCTGTGCTATGGTCTGAGGAATGTTTTCCTGGCATGCGTTGGGTCCATTAATACGTGTTGAACAACGTCTGGATGGCACAGCATACCTCCGTATCGTCGCCGATCAAGTCCACTCTGTCATGTTGATGGCGTACCCCAATGGAGATGGCTACTTCCAGCAAGACAATGCGCCATATCACAGAGCTCGTATTGTGCAGGAGTGGTTCCAGGAACATGAGGGGGGATTTTACCTTACTTCGGTGGCCCCCACAATCCCCAGATCTCATTCCAATTGAGCATTTGTGGGACAAAGTCGAACGAACAATCAGACGGCTGGATCCACCACCGTCCAATCTAGCACAACTAGACAGTGCTATCTATCAGGCATGGTGTCAGATTCCTCCCACCACCTTCCAACATCTCGTGGAATCAATTCCACGAAGAATCACCACAGTATTCCAACGAGATACTGACAGTGTGGTCATAATAATATGCTCACTCGGTGTATATTAGGTGTCATATTTTAGCATTGAAAGTTCCAATGAACAATATGGGTACCACTAAACCAAGTTCCTTGAAACCAATTTCAATTATCATTAATTTTACGTTATATTCATTCATGACGAATCATTACAAGTTGTTTGATATATTACATGCCATATTTTAGCATTGAAAGTTCCAATGAACCATAATGGTTCCACTAAAGCAGGTGCCTTTGAACCAATTTCGACTATCATTAAATTTATGTTATATTCATAATACATCAACCCAAATTGGGTGTCATATATTAAATGCCATATCTTATCATTTAAAATTTTTGAGGGTGTCATAAGGGTATGATTAGAGCACGTGCCAATGTTTCGTTTACAACCATTATCAAAATGGTTCATTCCCGGAACCATTTTTTCAACTGGCGAAAACAGTAATTATATCCGCTTCTATCTCGTCATTACGATTTGTTTGATATACAGGGTGTAAATTTTAAGTTGACAAAGCAGAATAACTCGAAAAATAAGCTTCACACGAAAAAATGCGTAGAATCCAAAGTTGATTATTTTCGAGGGGGCATCTGCTGGTGCTAAAATTAGCCCACCCCCCCGGCCCCTGGGGGTGGGGCGGGGGGCAACTTTAAAATTTCAAATGGGAACCCCTATTTTTTATTGCAGATTCAGGTCCTACATAAAAAACTACGTACATTTTGTCTGAAACATTTTTTTTATTTTTGGTAGATGGCGCTGTAATTCAAGAAAATCCATTTTCTCATTTTTGCGTGGAAATAACTAATTTATTATTCATTTCGATTCCTACATTGTTTTAACTACAATGTAATTTGAAGACATTTCGTCAACAAACAAATAACGTAAACATTGGCATTTTTTTCAGAATGTTTACATTTTAAATTCTGATCTTTAGAAGAAAAGATTGTAATTTTTCAACTGTTTTTGTGAGTGTACAACGCCGTATTGCTTTTGAATTTACATTATGAATTATCTTTCTGTGGAAGAAAAAATTGAGATGGTGTACATTTATGGAGAAAGTGGGAGAAATTTTGATAATGCAGTCGCGCTTTATGCTCAGCGTTTTCCTGGCCAAACGCGATCACGGTCTTCTTTTGTTCGAGTTATTAAACAATTTACTGCGGAAGGTAGTGTGAACCAGAAAAAAAGAACCCGTGCAGCTACTGTTTGTGGAGAAAACAATCAAGTGTCAGTCCTAGCTGCTGTGGCTCATAATCCACATGCGAGCACAAGAGAAATATCAAGGCAATCAGGAATTTCACATATGAGTGTTTGGAAAATGCTGAAGCTCCACAAATTTCATCCATATCATGTATCTATGCATCAGGAACTACATGGCAATGACCACCAAAACCGTCTAACGTTTTGTCACTGGGCACTTCAGCAGATGCAAACAAACCAACATTTTTTTGCACGAGTTCTTTTCTCCGATGAGTCAACATTCACAAACCACGGGGAAGTTAATCGACATAACATGCATTACTGGAGTGAACAGAACCCACACTGGATTCGAGAAGTCAACCATCAGCGACCTTGGTCAATTAATGTTTGGTGTGGGATAATTGGCGATAAACTTATCGGTCCATATTTTATAGACGGTAATTTGAATGGCAACAAATATCGTAACCTACTTGAAAATGAACTACCAGATCTACTTGAAGACCTGAGTATTGAACTTCGACAACACATGTGGTTTCAACATGATGGTTGTCCAGCGCATTATTCATTAGTAGCGCGCGAAGTACTACATCGACTTTACCATGGTCGCTGGATCGGCAGGGAAGGTCCTGTGAATTGGCCAGCCAGATCGCCTGACCTTACATCGCCAGATTTTTTCTTATGGGGTTACCTCAAAGATATCGTTTATAAGGAAACGCCAACCACTCGCGAAAACATGATTCAAAGAATAAGAGATGCTTGCGCTGCAATTACACCAGACATGTTATCAAGATGTGTTCAGGAATTTACAAAACGAGTCAATAAATGCATCGAAGTTGGAGGTCATCAATTTGAACATTTAATTTCATAAAACGGCGAGATGCAAGGGATTTAAGGACAACAAGCAGGCCGAAAGTGAGAGGCGAGGGGACTCACTGGAAATACAAGCACCCCGAAATTCATTTACTTGCAAGTATTTGCAAATAAGAAAAAATAAAACGAAAACAATCGGTCCTTTTAAGGACCACCAAATCTTAAACGGGAATAACTTCATCTTTACACAGTCTTTTACTTTTTTACTCTGTTAGTTAATGAGTTCACTCGTTAGTACGTAGGATGTTCGGTTAGTTAGTTAGCTAATCAGTTGATTTGTTTGATAATTATAAAGTTGTGTGGCCTCATGACCACGAAACAAAACAAAATTATCCTAATCCGCGGCAAAAAATAATAAAATAATAACTTTGCGGCAAAATTTACGAAGTAAATAAGTATTTTTTATTTCTCCGTAACCATTTCCACGCAAAAATGAGAAAATGGATTTTCTTGAATTACAGCGCCATCTACCAAAAATAAAAAAAAATGTTTCAGACAAAATGTACGTAGTTTTTTATGTAGGACCTGAATCTGCAATAAAAAATAGGGGTTCCCATTTGAAATTTTAAAGTTGCCCCCCGCCCCACCCCCAGGGGCCGGGGGGGGTGGGCTAATTTTAGCACCAGCAGATGCCCCCTCGAAAATAATCAACTTTGGATTATACGCATTTTTTCGTGTGAAGCTTATTTTTCGAGTTATTCTGCTTTGTCAACTTAAAATTTACACCCTGTATTACTTAACTAGCTGATATACTCGGCGTTGTTCGGGCTCCTTTTTGATGAAATTTTGCAATATCTGAATGTGAATATACATCGAAAATGAACACATGAAAAAAAGTTAGAATTAATACAGTAAAAATCATATTGAAAAAATCATATCAATATTCATCGGAATTCTTTTAAAAAGCTTCCAATACATGGCGCTCTCTAACTATGGTCTTCTAACAGTTCTACCACAGATTAGAGCAAACATATTTACTCTGTGTTTTCTTAAGTCTGAGATTCCATCCGACTTCTACGTATGCGTAGAATAATGCATGTGGTTTCGAAAGAGGAAGGAATAGAATGAAAATAAAACAATACTTTGATCTGACGTTTCTTCAGCCCTGGCTGTGTCTGTAGTTCACCTACTTCGCTCGCCACATACTTAAGTTTAGAAGAGCTCGTAGCAACTGTAGGCTTTGTTTTACCAGTTGGCCCATGAAAAAGGAAGATATAATAATTTTAAATATACCAGATGGAATAACCTTGCTAATAACCGATATAGAATAAGAAATCATATAAAATTGACTTTAAAAAACTATTTGTTCATCTAAATATTCAACAATTCCAAAATTCCATGCGAATGACGTCCCTAGCCTAAATAATTTCTTGGTATCGTAATCATATTTTAGATGTGAACTCGCCCTAATGTGGTGAACTTCGGCGATACAATGGATATACCCATATTCACCCGTTATAGTTTGTTCTAGGATTCACCCATATTCATCTTTTAGAGCAATGGCTATCTTGCATACAAGGAGAGTTTCAGTTTAATGCATCTACGCCGATGCAACTACATTAACCCGGTTGTTGGCCACTTGGTGAAAATTCGTACGATTTCGAAAACTGCGCTGAAGCGTGGCCGACTCGTCTTCATCTGCTGCTCGATAGCCGGCTTCAGTTCCTTCTATGGGGCTTGGTTTTTTTTCTTCATGGATGTACATGATGGTTTGTTTTTAATAAATAATATTTGATTAATTTACCATTTTCTGATAATATTATTTATTAGACTTATCGTGACCACCGAGAGAGAAGGCCTCCGCAATGAAACTGAATACATTGCTACGTCATCATAGATAGTGCAAATTCAGGGCTTATTATTGGTAGAAATACGAATAACAATGCACTATCTATGTGATGCAAAAATGTATTCAGTTTCATTGCAGAGGCCTTCTCTCTCGGTAGTCACCGTATAATCCCCTTAAAACTTAAAGCCTCTTTAAAGGACAACTCTACGCAAAAAATCGATTACAATTTTCTTACAGAATATCATTCTACGATATAAATACATTCCCGTTGAAATTTTCAAATTTGGTCCATAATTTCAATATAAGGAACTGCTTTGAAAAGTGAAAAACGGCGCTTTGCCCCTCCCTTCCGCTGGCCATTTTTTTTCGGAAGTGACGTAATTTGAGTCAAAGGAGGCCAACGAAAACGACAGGCCCAGACGCGGAAATTCACCTGTCCATAGTAAGAAAGGCCCTGACGTGAAAAAGTCACTTGACCAACAATCCAGCCTTCATTGTTTTCAACAAATGAAAAAACACTGATTGTTAAAATCCAAGATGGAAACAATGAAAATTATTGTTTTTCGGTCTACATTGTTATTCGGATTACATTGTTATGTAACGTTTGACTTCAACTACGTCACGGCCTCACGCAAATCCCGCACATTATTTTCATTTTTCACACATTTAGAGTTAGAATTAAATTTTTTAAATATGCCACGATGTTATTAATAGGTTAGACTTTCGATTTAAATAAAGTTGTATATGACCGTAGAGTTGTCCTTTAAAGCAAACATTTAATATCAACCCTTGTTGACGCAACATAGAAATACAAACATCCGATTGTTGATAAAAAGACAACTTGCCGATTATTGGCACAAACTTTGCCTTGGTTTCTTGGTCCGTGCATATTGTTGGTGAGATATCTCCTATTTTTTCGATATTGTTGCCATCTGATTATTGATTAGAAGAGCGTAGGAGGCCAACGGGAGGTCGGACGTGAACGGGACCTAGCCTAAGACACTCCCCGGATCTTCGAGGTCCTCTGTGCAAAATTTCAGACTCGGGGGTGGCCGGTTCAGAAGTTATGGAGTAACAAACAAACAAACAAACAAACAGACAGAAAGTACGCTATATATATAAGATACTAGCAGAGGATCCGGCGTTGCCCGGGATAATTACGTTTGTAGGTAAACAGAACAACCTCAAAAAGCTAAATTAAACGTCCAAACTGGTTAAATAATAACTCAATCACTACAATATAGAGCGAAGGGACTATCCATTCTAAGAAAAATCCGAAAGTCAGGAATTTACCTCTTCACTGAAAAAATCCATTCTAGGTGATATACCGGGACTTGATTTACCGAAAAAAAATTTTTTTAAGGCTCACAATGGATGGACCTCTCCAAGGATGCCTTCTAGTCTAAATAATTTTTTACTCACGTAATCTTACTTTAGATGTACACTTGATGTTGTTGCAATTTCCTTTCTTCTTTCGATGTCTTGAAGCAAAAATTGGCCATTCATCACTTTGTGTAGTCTAGCGGTTGCCGATTCTTCTATTTACTTGCTTACCATTTGCTCAATACAACACGGAGCCAAAGGAGTGCTTCCTCTATCGTCTTTCACTCTTTCTCAATAGTCTGTTAACTCTTCATTATCTCCAGTTACTGATCATTTTTAAAGATTTTCAAGAAATTGTTAAGTACTAAGAATTCTCTTTTCTAAGAAAAGCCTGAATAACAGGAATTCTATGGATTGAATTCTATATTGCACAAACTTTGCCTTGCATTGTTGGTCATGAGACATATATTGTTGATCCTTGCATAGTGTTGGTGCATTGCGTGTTGACACCATTGTTGATACCTATTATTGCACAAACTTTTATTTGCATTGTTGGTCATGAGATATATATTGTTGGTCTGTGCAGAGTGTTTGTGAATTGCGTGTTGATACCATTGTTGATACTTATTGTTGCAAAAACTTTGTCTTGCATTGTTGGTCATGAGATATTTCTCATTAATATGCCCTGCCATAACCATAAATATCGATTTTTTATCAATAATTATTATTTTTTCGAAATCTAAGGTAGACAGTGACCTTCCTCGTGCTTTGAAGGTCATGTATACGAAATTTTATCAAGATCGGAATAAAACTGTAGATTTGTATAAAAAACAAACAAACAAACAAACCCACAAACAAACCCACAAACAAACAAACATCCTTCTTTATATATAGACTAGCAGAGGACCCGGCGTTGCCCGGGATAATTACACTTGTAGGTAAACAGAACGATCTCAAGAAATTAAATTATAACTCCAAATTCATTAAATAATAACTCAGTGAATGCAACACAGAGCGAAGGGACTATCCATTCTATGAAAAATCGAAAAACGGGAATTCTAGGTGATATACAGGGACTTTATTTAACCTCTTGTTGGCTTGCCTCAGATTAAAATGATATCCATCATCATCCTGCCGTCCATCACTCGTGAATGCAATCCCGAAATACTTGAATTTCTCCACCTGTCTCAATGAGGCTCCCCTAACATGGAGAGCTTACTGAGCAGGCTGTCTTGAAAGGACCAGAACCTCGGTTTTAGCCACACTGATCTTCATCCCAGCTTCTTCACATTTGGCTGCAAACCGGTCTAGTGCATGCTGAAGGTTCGTGCGAGAAGACCCAAGGAGGACAAGCTCATCAGCAAAGAGCAACCTCTCCACCAGGCAGTCGCCCACACAAACACGCTCATCGCCTCTGCTGCCCCTGTCTATCCAGACCATAAAGATAATGAACAAGAGGGGCGACAGTACGCACCCTTGGCGGAGTCCAACACCCACGGTGAACGGTCTTGACTTAAGGACATTTATCCGGACACACATCTCAGAGCTTTCATACAGAGACATGATAGCAACCAGTAATTGCCCATCCACTTCATACTCTTGCAACACTTGCCAGAACTTCTCCCGAGGAACTCTGTCATATGCTTTTTCGAGGTCCACAACGCAAGCGTAGACCTCTTTTGCATACTCCCAGTATTTCTCAAAGATTTGCCTTAGAGCAAAGATGTGATCCGTCGTGCTTCGGCCAGGTCGGAAACCACACCGCTCCCCCGACAGTTTAGAGTCGACTATTTCCCGACTTCTCTTCTCCAGACACTTAGCGTACATTTTCCCAGGAATGCTGAGCAAAGAGATGCCTCGATAGTTGTTGCAATCTCTCTGATCTCCCTTTTTGAAGATAGGGATCACAATTCCTGTCTGCCATTGCTTAGGGGACTATCCAGATATCCAAGCAGCCTGACACACTCCAGTCAGCCACAGGATACCATCCTGATTTAAGGCCTTTAACATCTCGCACCGGATTTCATCATCACCTGCAGCTTTGCCAAGCTCTCCGTCTTCAAATCTACCTTTGTCCCCATTCTCACCTATGGTCATGAGGCTTGGGTAATGACCGAAAGAGTGCGATCGCGGGTACAAGCGGCCGAAATGAGATTTCTGAGAGGTGTGGCAGTTGTTACCCTACTAGATAGAGTGTACAGTAGCACAATAAAGCCCCGTTTCCACGAACCGAGTTTTTCTCGGTTCGGTTCGCGGAACTAGATCCGTAATCCCGTGGAACCGAGACTCGTTTCACCAATCGCGTTTGAAACTCGTTTGAAACTAGTTTCGTTCAAACGAGTTTTGAGAATTCGTTTCATCGACGAAACCAGCTTCGCATCGCAGGCTCGCATTTAATTTTCAAAATGGCGGAAAGTAGAAAGCGAAAGAGCGCGGTGGAATGGGGAGAGCAGGATACGATTGCGTTAATAATTTTATGTGGGGAGAAAATTGAAGATCTGCGACGTGCAAAACGTAATCGGCACGTTTTCCAGGAAATACGTGATACATTGGAGGAGGAGCATGGGGTAAATCCGTCTGATCCATAGCTTGTATTTCTTTCTTTGATTTTGTGTAGCTAATAAAGAAAGCAATTGACTCAGCAGCGATTGATTTTGCAATTGTCGACAAATAATTGATCTATTATAATGCTGCAAATAAAGCATCAATGTTCTGCATTGGTTTATCTGTTCATTGATATGCAGTAAATGCTTTAGCCGCATTAGTATAGTCACTAAAATAAATCTGCGTCTTTGTTGGGCATCCATATTTGTTGACAATCCCAAAATGCAATGCGTACTGCAGTACGAATAATCTCACAATGCAATGGGTCAAACGAGTTAGAAGTACGGTTCGTGGAACAAGAGGGGAAGCCTAAAACTAGATCCGCGAAACTAGTTTGACGAATCGAGTTTCCCGAAACGAGAATTCTCAGTCCGTGGAAACGGGGCTTAAGGGAATCTTTAGGTGTTGAGCCGCTACTTCTCCGCATTGAGAGATCTCAGTTGCGCTGGTATGGCCACGAGATACGGATGCCGCAAACTAGTCTTTCTAGGCAGTTGTTATTTTCCAAGCCGGTGGGTAAGAGACCAAGGGGTCGGCCTAGAACCAGGTGGCTAGACTACATGGAGAATCTGGGTTCGAGTCGCTTGGATATTACCATGGAGGACATGCGCCTGATGGCGGAAGATAGCGATCGCTGGAGATCCTCCATAGGGCTGCTGCCCCCGCGACCCTAACGGATAAGCGGGTTTGAAAGTAAGTAAGTAAGTATCCATCATCATATACATCACCGGATACTTTAGACCCAAGTTTTTCTTGCCCTTGACGTAGAAGCTCTTATATCCTCTTGCTCTATTCGAAACTCCCCTTGTTCAGATGTTTCCAATGCCAATATAGCTTTTTCTGTTTTAGCTGCAGAGTTTCTCTTACCACTACTCGTTCTTTCTCTTTCCTTTCCAGACACAAATTTTTGCCAGTCGTCTGGACGTTTGATAGGAAACTCAGGGAACCACGTTTGACTCCTTTTCCTCCTCAATAGATACTGCCTTATTATATGCTGAAAAGCATATATTGGTTTCGCTCTATTTGTGTGTCTGTCTGTCCGTCTGTCTGTCTGTCCGTATGTCCGACGATTACTCAAGAATGCTTTAACTTTTTCAAATTCTGCTTTCGCTTTTTGAGACCCTTCCTGAGCTCACCTGATTAGCTTGTGATTGAAATCGGTCTAACAGTCACGTGACTATTGAGGCCCAACCCCCCCCCATTTAATTTTTTTATTGGCAATATAAGGCATGTAATATTTCATTCGAACGGGAATGACGAGCACAAGAAGAATATGACATTCTTTTCGATTTTCGAAATGCTAAATTAAAAATGGCTCATTAATGTTAGGCCTATAATTAAAATGACTAAATAATGTTAGGCCAATTGTTAAAAATGGCTAATTAATGTTAGGCCTATTGGTAAAAATGGCTAATTAATGTTAGGCTTATTGTTAAAAATGGCTGATTAATGTTAGGCCTATAGTTAAAATGACTAGGTAATGTTAGGCCTATTCTTAAAAAGGGCTAATTAATGTTAGGCCTATTGTTAAAAATGGCTAATTAATGCTAGGCCTATTGTTAAAAATGGCTAATTAATGTTAGGCCTATTGTTAAAAATGGCTGATTAATGTTAGGCGTATAGTTAAAATAACTATATAATGTTAGGCCTGTTGTTAAAAATGGCTAATTAATTTTAGGATTATTGTTAAAAATGGCTAATTAATGTTAGGCCTATAGTTAAAATGACTATATAATGTTAGGTCTATTGTTAAAAATGGCTAAATAATATCAGGCCTATAGTTAAAAATGGCTAATTAATATTAGGCCTATAGTAAAAAATGGCTAATTAATGTTAGGCCTATAGTTAAAATGACTACGTAATGTTAGGCCTATTGTTGAAAATGGCTAATTAATGTTAGGCCTATAGAGCCTTTTCTCTACGCGTCATCATGACGTCAATGCCGCCATACTCTAGATTCGCTTTTCCCAATAATCGCATTCACTCAAGAAATCGGTTAAGTATTGTTGTTGAGTATTGTTGTTTGGAAGATTCGTATAATACGCTGACCTTGCCATACCGAATAGCGTGCGAAAGCGTTTTTGTTATCCAACATGGCTGACCTGCTAAACAATAATCCAAACTCACAGTGCATTATACGGTTACGTGCTGTAAAAGCTCTATAGTTAAAATGACTACGTAATGTTAGGTCTATTGTTAAAAATGGCTAATTAAAGTTAGGCCTGTAGTTAAAAATTATGTGTGGATCAACGATATGAAATGAGTAGATCGCTTATGTGGCCGCCATCTTTGGGGCAATTTGAAGGCAGCGAAAAGTGGAACTAATCTCTATTGTTAGTGTAGGCGCCATTACTGTGGTTGGCAGAACAACATTGCCAGCTAAAGCGCCATTACTACGAGGGTTGGGGCATAAGTCATGGCAACTATTTTTTTTTCTCAGAGCTAAGGGATGGTATCATAAAATGACATATGTTTCAAGGAAGCTGTGACTGGTAGTATGTTTCCACAACATTAGATGGCTCCGTGAGTTCCTGGTGTTGCGCAGAGAGCAATGTTAAATCAGTTCTTTGTCAACCGCCGTGCAAGGTGGATGTAACCCGAGTTGAACAACGCTCTATATCAAAACAGCCGTTCTCTATTTTGAATTCTGTTACTTATTCTGGAAAATGAAATCTGTAATCATGTTCCAGAATAAATTTTCCAGAAGCATGAAACGTATGAAACATTACAGGCTTCATGATTCCAGAACATGAAACCTGTAATGTTGTCAACTACCTTAATAAACATGAGAAGCAAAGTGTTGGCGTGTTGTTAAATGTCCGTACATTTCGTCCATTCCTTGTCCTTTCATCTGTATATTTCACATTTTCCACCCATGCTTGAATTCTCATAAAAAAAATACTATAGTTGCCATGACTTATGCCCCAACCCTCGTATACTGTGAATACGCTTTGTCGCCAGCTGAGAAAGCACCCCCCCCCCCACACACACACCAACATCGTGCTTGTAGTCTGAAATTTCTTAAGCAACCTCTCCCAAAATTAGATGCTTTCATAAATACCTCTTAACAATCATTCTGGTATCATTCTGGTATCACTGGCAACATGTTGAATATCGACATCTTTTATGTATCAACAACCACGATATAAAAGATGACCAGGATTTTTGCATGAGAAAAACATACTAAGACGCAGAAAGATAAAAACACACCGGCCGTCTACGCAAACTTCAAACGTAAACATACGATGAAAGCAATTTTTTGCCAACCAAAAGCAATGGCCGACAGGCTTTCAAATGGGGACGCGTTGGTGGCGCTGAAAGCAGCTCATGAGCGATCTACTCTTTTCATATTGTTGTGTGGCTAGAATCAAAGGTATTTCCATGGTTTATTTAAACCAACTGCAAGTAAAAGTGAAATTCTGAAATTTAAAATCACATCTGCGTCACAGGTAAAGCTCCTTGGAATGGGTCACAGGATAAGATTTTTTCCGACAATGCTTTGTAACAATGATTAAGAAGGGATGAATGGTAGCTTTGATTTAGAAGGGACGAATAGCTCTAGCAATGGAAAGAACATAGTCGAAGTAATTTAAAACATTTAGACATGCGAGCATATCATTTCTCATTTCGCGCGTGTTCGGAACGATTCGTGTGAACGCTGCAATTGAATACGTAAATTGACACGCAGTTTTCGCCGTTGCTTTATATAAAATATGACTGTAATATTAAACAACAAATATTTATATTCTTCTTTTCAGCATATTTGAAAATCGTTTTACGAGGTTATATTCTTGTTTATGTCCTGTCACTGCATCATCATTTTATGCTCATTATTAATAATCCTTGGAAACGAACGTTCAATCATCACATTTTCAGCATCTCAGTTTCCAAAATATACACATTCACACATAGTCAAAATGTATTTTTATGAAATGTTTGGATCTGCTATGCTACCCAGTAGGTTAGGAGATAACCCCGGCATGGCACGGACTCTTCGTTTTTTTGATTAAATTTTGCAATATCTTAAAAATAAACACATGCAAACGCTTAGAATTAATATAGTAAAAATTCATAATAAAAATTCGAAAAAAAAATTATAAATGCTCACAATGGATGAACCTCTCCATGTATGCCACTGCTAGTCTAAATAATTTCTTAGTCACGTAATCTTATTTTAGATGTTCCCCTTGATGTTGTTGCAATTCCCACACAGCTCTCGATGTCCTGAAGCAAAACTTGGCCATTCATCACTTGACTACTTTGTGTAGTCCAGCGGTCGCCGATTCTAATATTCTCAATACAGCATGGAGCTAAAGGACTCCTTCCTCTGTCGTCTTTCCACTCTTTCTCAATAATCTGTTAACTCTTCATTATCTCCAATTAGTGATCATTTTTAAAGATTTTCAAGAAATTGTTAAGTACTAAGAAGTCTCAATTCTAAGAAAAGACTGAATAACAGGAATTCTATGCAATTGTTACAAATTGAACCTTAGTTATTTTGTACAAACTTTGCCTTGCATTGTTGGTCATGAGATATATATTGTTGACCTCTGCATAGTGTTGGTGCATTGCCTGTTGATATCTATTGTTGCACTAACTTTTTTGCATTTTTGGTCATGAGATATTTCTTATTAATATGCCCTGCATCATTATGAATATTGAGTTATTATCGATAATTATTATTTTTTCGAAATCTGAGGTAGACAGTGACCTTCATCATGCATTGAAGGTCAAGTATGCAAAATTTCATCAAGATCGCAATGAAACTGTAGATTTTTATAAAATACAAACAAACCCACAAACGCCCTTCTTTGTATATACAGGGTGTATCAGGTTCGATGGTCATAAAGTACCTAGCGTGATCCTTTGCATGATTACAAACTTAAAGTT
>JAHWFO010069718.1:210960-265945 GCA_023313115.1 Rhysida immarginata | reverse complement strand
TGGTTCCTGGTTCGAATCCAGGTCGTGGAATTTTTCCTTCCATTTTTTCTGATACTCCAATCATTAGGGAATGATATTATCATCTCCAGTTTCCATTTATAATTTCTTAGCAGTACAATTGTTAGGTGGCACCTTGCAGGCAAAAGTGTTAGTGAGACGTCAACCCTGCTAAATATCCCCAAATCATCCGTTCAAAATGTCATTCGGGCATGGAAAAATAAGGTACGACGAAGGTCTGTGTAACAAGTCCTCGCCATGTGCAGGTCCCAGTCACCTGGCCTGACGTCATTGCCACCGTTAGATAGTAGACAATTGCGTATGTGCGTGTTAGCACTGTCAGTTTTGTTAAGACCTAATTATTTATTAGAGAAAGGAAAATAAACCAGTTTCCAATTTCAAATTTATGCTTAATGTGAATAAAATGGTACAAGATTTAAATAAAAAAAAATTAAATATGTTCCACTAGCAATCATACATAAGAAAAAATAAATAATGAAAACATTCCTCTTTAAATATTTCAAATTAGTAACTTATTCTTTATTTTCTTTTCCTTTTTTTTTGTAACTCTCTAATTCTAATATAGATTCTAAATCGAATATATTTTTTAACAACTTCAATAGGAATTTTTTCATTACTTGGCAATGAAGTATAAGCAAGATTACTAATAACAGAAATGATCAAAAGGAGAATATTACGCCAGCAGTGTTGCCAGATATTTCTACGTCGAAAATCCCAAAACCCGTCCACAAAGCAGCCCAAAAACCGCGAGACTAAGCACAAAGAAACCCAAAAAACCGCGAGACTTTGATAGCCGGCTGATTTTAAATTACTGCACATAGTATTCGAAATAATTCATAATAAAATAAATAAAAATAAAAACGGACATGCAAACACCAAAAAAAAATTATTTTATAAACTTAAAAATGAGATTAATTTCTTTTAATAAAGTAATGACACTTTTGATACAATAATGAAAATAATTTATACAATAAAAATATCAGCTGCGGCATCAAGTTCTTGTTGCTCTGTTGCCGAATACATTACATGAGAGATAAATTTTGCCATCATTCCAAAGTCAAAGATGTCACTTAGTCACTTAGTTGGTTCAAAGTCATTGCAACATTTGTCGTCTATTTGCAAAGATGTTTGGATCTGCAGAATAGCATCTAAAGTCCTTAAACATGTCCGATTCCTAAGATTTGTTTTTACGATGTTCATTTTAGAAAAAATACGCTCGACTACAGCATTACTAATAGGAAGAGTTAATAGTCTATGTGCAAATTTGCTAATATTTGAAAATGCTAATTTACCATCTACTTCATACGCGCAGACCAAAACTTAATACTATTTCTTTCAACAGTTTCTCCAAAAACATCAGACTACTTATTGATCTTGACAAGTCGCCATTCATTCTCCATGCTGTGTTTATCTAAATCATTAATGGGAACCAAATTAAGGGTCAGGTCTTCATATTTCACGTTATTGCACTGATTTAGGAAATAAGGAGGCGCTAGATATTTTAATTTTTCTAACAACCAAAATTTTTCAGGGAGGCGCTTCTGAACCTGCACTGCCGCCTGTTTCAAAAATTTGAAACACCATTCTCTAACATTTACTAGTTGCTCGTGAGTTATTGCCCCATTCCTTCTATACTGATCTATCCCTGGTTTAATTTAAATCGTCACTTAATTTATTTTTCAGCAATAAGACTCAAAAAACCAAGATAAAAAAAACAAGCCCAAAAGAGCCCAAAAAAAGCCACGACCCGCCAAAAAAATCCCAAACCGCGAAGTCAAAATTTTACAAGCCAATTGGTTTTAAAAGAAGCCCAATTTGCGGTTTATAGCCCAATCTGGCAACCCTGTACGCCAGAATCTGTGGATAACCTCGAATATCAGAATGAATCAATAGACCACTATTCCACATAAGAATTTTAATTGACGGATACGTATTTCGGCAGCACTGCTGTCTTCATCAGCATCCAACTATCGACCACGACCAGTAGAGTAAAAACGGCTCTACTGATAATGAAAGGGACAATCGAACAGTGTAGTGTATCGGTATTTGAGTGGAACTTGAAGCATAGCTTCCATAATCTCACCCTTCATAATCATATTCCAAGGGAAATACACTGAGCTAGAAAAGAAGCCTGATGTACCCACAAGGGTCATCCAAAGTATGAAAGAAAATTGCCTCCTCTTGGTGGAGGAAAATTTGATTGACGACTGTCTAGACTAGAAGCAGACCACTAGTATTAGATAAAACACGACCTATGAAGTCCAGTAATCTGGAAATAAGACATTATCAATGTCTTCAAAATTAATATCAAGTATATGCCTTGGATCACGATATCTCTTTCTATGCATAGGATGCTTTAAAATGCCCGAGACTAGCTCGTTGCTATGATTTTCTATATTGGGCAGCATGGATTCCATGAGCCCTTGAACGTATTTGCCAATATGAGTCATGTTGAAGTCATTATAAATGGAGGAATTGCGAACAATTCTCCGATCTTTTTGCGCAATAGTCCTAAGGGTAACGTTTTGGAACGTTTGCAGTTCTTTCCATCTAGTTTTACATATTGTGGCCCAGACGGGCATACAATAGGTCAAGGTAGTCCGAACAATGACCTTATAGAGTAGGAGTTTATTATCAATGTTTAGAGCACTATTCCGGCCTAGCAGAGCAATCAAGCTAAACTTGGCTCTCCTGGCCTTATTCAACGCATAAGTTGCGTGGGGAGTCCAGGTAAGTTTAGAGTCAATAACAACACCAAGATATTTATAAGTTTCAACCCAGTCCAGTTTTTTGCCATATAGTGTTAGAGAATCTAATGATCTCTTTCTCTTCTTGGAGACAAACATCGCCTTACATTTGTCTACATTCAATTTTAGCCTCCACTTGCTAAACCAGCTTTCACACTCCTTTAGAGCCTTCTGCAGCCGCGAGACTACTACGGCTGGTTGACGAGCACAGGTCAGTATAGCAGCGTCATCTGCGTAAAAAAAGAGCTTACATTTAGAAGGACTTGGGAAGTCTCGCATAAAATAATTGAATAATACTGGCCCCAGGACTGAACCCTGTGGGACACCAGCTTTTACTTCATACATAGGAGATAGACTATCTCCAACTCTGGCCTGAAAGAACCGGTTGGAGAGAAACGAGTGTATCAGAGTAATTATGTCTCGAGGAAATCCATCCATAATCATTTTAAAAATAAGACCATCGTGCCAGACTTGGTCGAAGGCTTTGTGTACATCGAGAAAAACGACCCCACAGTACATAGAGAGATTAAGGGGCTCATTGATATCCGCTGCGAGCCTCCATGTTTGGAGTTGGCAGGAATGGTTTGAGCGAAAGCCAAATTGTTCATCGCGGATGAGATCGTTGGCATCACAGTGCTCAATGAATCTCTTGAGAATTGTTTTTTCCAGGATTTTGGAAATTGATGGTAACAAGCTGATGGGCCTGTAGCTAACAGGATTTGCAGGATTTTGTCCTGGCTTAGGAATGCTTAAGACAACTGATTGCTTCCAAGCATCCGGGAAGTAAGTGTTCTTCCAGCAGTCGTTAATCACTTTTGCAATATTTTGAATTTTATTTGGAGGTAAATTTTTCAAAGCAGTGTTCTTAATAGAGTCTTTACCTGGAGCTTTTCTCGTTTTTAAATTTTTAATGATGCTTAGGACTTCATTTACATCAATGCTATGTTTTGGGAATTCATTGCCGTGAATATTATAGAAGCCAGTTATGCAGGATTTTACTTTCTCGGACATATCAAGTCCTATTTGCCGACCATCAGTAGGCGTGACAAACTGTTCTGAAAGTGAGCTTGCAATAAGCTGCGCTTTATCATCATCATTCGTGATGAATTTGCCATTTTGGGCTAACAGAGGTGGGATATTTATGGCTTTCTTGTTTTGCAAGGCTCGAACCATGCACCACATAGAGTTATCGTGGGTCGACAGACTCTTAACTTTATCATTCCATCTGGCATTACGAAGTGCTTTTACCTCCTCGTGAACTCTTCTTGTGAGCCTATTATACTTGGTCTTAAGCCATGAATCACGAGTTCGGTACCACTGCCTTCTAACCTTATTCCTTTGCTCAATTAATTGTTTGATTTCTGGGGTGAGATCAAGGTGATCAGCTCGCTTCGACTCTAAGGGCGAAGCACTAGAGTCAATAGCTGCATTTATACGTTCAGTAAGCCTTTTCACATTGGTATCTATGTCGCTCGTACTATGTACGTTATTTAGTGGGTCGTCATCTTTTTTGAGAATTTCTCTAAAAAATTTCCAGTCTTGTTTGAGCCTCAGTTCTTCTTTGAGGTCAATGTTTACGTTATCAAAATTTAGTGCAACTGGTTTATGGTCTGAGGATAGATCATTGACAGTATAGATACTGAATGATTTGTAGAAGCCCTTCAACAACACAATATCAAGTACGTCGCTTGAAGGAGAATGATCACAATAATATGTATCATCCACAGGGCCTACTGCAATAATATCAGATTGCCTTTGCACGTAGCCATACAAAAGGACACCATTTTGGTTATGGCATCTTGAATTCCAGTGCGAGTGCTTAGCGTTCAGGTCTCCCGCCATAATAACGGGAATATTCCCGGAAAACAGCTCATCAAGCTCATTGGCATCGAATTTATGCTTGGGCGCATTATATAGAGCCACTAGTTTCACTTCTCCCAGTGTGGCATCAGTAATGATAGCAGAGGCAGCTTCCATTCCCATATAGTCTCGGGTTGGTTCCTCCCGATGATGAATGCCTTTCTTAATAATAATTGCTGACCCACCTGACGGGGACTTTACTGTAGTAGGAAGAATTCTGTCTTTACGATAGACACAGTAACCAGGTAGCCTGAAGTCGCGGTCTGGCCGTAAGTGTGTCTCACATAGAAATGCTATGTCTATATCCCATTGGGTTAGGAAGTTGTAAAACTCAATACGCCTCCGGGGGACCCCCCTGGCGTTCCATATTACGCAACGAAGTTTACCTCGATTTGTAATAGAATAACATCGATCAGCCATACTGTCAGTGTTTATTCGTAAGTATTCCACTCATCAGTGGCATTTTCTTGCCCAGTTCGTTTAACAAATTGCATACACTGCCAATTTGTTTATACATTTCTTGAAAATCATTCACGTTAATGCTCTTATCTTGTTTGGAGACCATTGAGGCATAGGAAATCTCCGGGGACACTTTAGCACTTTGCACTCTCCTGACTTGCGGATATTTAGGACATTTTGTGTAACTGGAGGTGTGTTGTCCATTACATCGAATACATTTTGGGGGATCTTGTCCTTTTACATTTGGGCAGTCTTTTGACTGATGATCTTTAGCGCATTTGTTACAACGGGGGGATTCCGTGCAACCCATAGATACATGGCCAAAACGCAAACAATTATAGCACTGTAAAGGTTTCTTATTACCTCGAAACATTTCAACACTGACAGCTAAAGGCCCTATGCGGGTCATATTTTTAAGTGTCTTATTGTGTTCAGTGTTTGATAACAGAACCAGAATCATGGGCATATCAATTGATCCTTTGGCTTTTTTAAGCCTAATCACTTTCTCAGGGAAGTAGTTGGCCTTTTTCAGGTCTTCATTAAAATCGTTAAGGTCATAGGTCACGTCTACATTTCGTATAACGTATTTGAGGACTTTTTCCGATTTCAGTTGATGATGCTGAATCTTTAGCACGTTATCAGCCTTAATGCCAGACACCAATTTACTATGAGTTTCCTCATCATGACACCTTATTTTGATCGTCTCTGCTCTGCCTGTGTGTACAGTAATTAGGTTAATCGCCACATGCTTTTGAATCTCGCCCAGGATTTGCTTGATTGGCTGACCGTGAGTACGTATTATGATTGGCTCACCCTTATTAGTACTACCTTTCACTTATATAAGTAGAATCAGCCAATGAGAGAGATAGCACTATTCTAATTCGATGGGCCTCCTTATACAGTGGCCAATAGCAAACGGACAAGTACAGCGTGACCACCAACTGGATAGAACCAGTCGATACAATGAGTAACAACAGCAAAACCTACTTGATTACACTTGATTACAAAATTCCGGATATAAGAGCTTAAAGTTAAACCTGATTACCAAATTTCGGTTATAAGAGCATAAGGCTAAACATTATTACGAAATCATAGACAATAGTGAAAACCGCTCTAAACTAAGGAAATAAATCACAATAAGAAAAGAATATTATCATAAATAAATAACGCTAGAGTTTTCGTCGATGGGTCCAGGAGGGTCTAAGGATTATTGGTAGCATCTTCTTGGTTTTGGAAATTTTATTAAGTTTGCGATAGGCATCAGGTGGGTTAAGTTGAGTGGTCCGGCGTCGCTGTTGAGGAGAACTTCTGGTGTTTCCTTGCTGATGGCGTAACTTTCTAGGAAGTTGAGCAGTTGTGGGTTGCCTGTGCTGTGGAGGATCGAAAATCTGTCTCTGTTGTAGTCGTGTCCGCTATCTAGAATGTGGTCCGAGAATCTAGAGATTCCTGTTCTCCCATTCTTTATATAGTTGAGGTGTTCCTTTATCCTTGTGTCTATGGCTCTGCGTGATTGACCATAGTAAACAGCATCACAAATGCCACACTGTAGTCGGTATACTCCTGGACTTGCTTCTGCCGGTATGGTATCTTTCGGGTTCCCTAGTCTTCTTCTTAGGGTGTCCTGGCTTCTGTAGACCGGTTCTAATCCAAAGCTCCGAGCCATTTTAGCTAGTCTTACATTTAATCTTTTGTTGTAGGGTAGTATTAGTCGTCCTTTGTGTTCCATAGCTCTTTCTAGTGTCGTGGTGTTTTTGATGTGCATCTTTTTTCTTAACTTGCGGGTGATGTTGTCAATCATCTCCGGTGTGTATCCGTTAATTTCTGCGAACTTCTTTATATTCTGGATCGCTTCCTTAGTGCTGTTGTGCTCCATAGGGATGGAGCATGCTCTGTGGATCATGTGCGTGAATGCTGCTATTTTGTGTGCCTGGCAGTGGTTGGAGTCCTTTGTAATGTAGTTGGGGACGAAATTCTTCTTCCTGTGGATGCCGAAAATCAGTTTTTGTTCTCTTCTGGTGATTGTTACGTCAAGGAACGCTATTTTGGCTTCCTTTTCCCGTTCAGAGGTGAATTTGATGTTCCGGCACATTTCGTTCAACTTCTCTTGTAGTATGGGAATAGATTCCCCTGGTGCTATGGCGAAGATGTCATCTACATAGCGGTACCATATTCTTGGGTATTGCTGGGATTCCAATTTTGCTTTATTTTCCAGGCTCCTCACATACAAGTTGGCAATGAATGGGCTTATACAGTTACCCATTGGTGTGCCATCTGTCATTTTGTACCAATTGCCGTTGAATAGAAAAATGTTATTGTATACAATAAGCTTAACTATATGGATAACTTCTTTTACCAAGCCTAGGTTCCATTCATTTTCGCACATTGTTTCTGCCAAGGTGTCAATGGCTTTGGCGAGAGGTATACTGGGGTATAGTGCTACTATGTCGAAGGAGACCAGTTCTTCGTTTTCTTCTAGGGTTATGTCTGTCAGCTACAGAAATGATATTTTAATATTTCTTAATCCCCTTGTCAACAAAATTTTCAAATATAACATTGCATTCTCTTTAATGGAATGAGTAAGTCATCTGATAGACATATTAAGTACCCTTTAGACATGCTATTGAATGGCTTTCTCGGTTGCAGTGACGTCATGCGCAGACTCGGACGAGTTTTAGAAAAGTTTCGGCGAGACCTTATATACACAGACCTTGGCTACGACAAATGTTCAGCTCAGAACCGGAAGACCTAAGATTATGTCGAGCAGAGATAGAAGGGCGCTTCGCAGGGTGGTTGAAGGAGCGACAAGATCCTTCACTGAGTCCACCGGGTTCGCAAAGATCTGCATTCACTGGGTTTTTATGGCAGAGCTGCAGCCCACACACCCCACATCAGCACCTGCAACACAGCGAGGAGATTGCAACGGTGCGAAGAGAGACGTCACTGGACTCTGGAGCAATGGCGGATGGTTGAATGGAGTGGCGATTCACGATATACCAGCTTGTATCGGACGGAAGAATTTGGGTACAGCGAATGCTCGTAGAATATCATCTGACAAGCTGTGTAGTGCCCACAGTAAAGTTTGGCGGAAGGTCTGACTGTGTGTGTGGGGGGGGGGGGGTGCTTTTCATAGTTTGCTTGGTCTGCACAGAGCTCCGAGGTCAACCCCGACGAACATCTTTGAGATGTACTGGAGCGTCAATAGCGCCCGAAAAATCTGTGACTGAAT
Organism: Rhysida immarginata; assembly: GCA_023313115.1. NCBI lineage: Eukaryota > Metazoa > Arthropoda > Chilopoda > Scolopendromorpha > Scolopendridae > Rhysida > Rhysida immarginata. The sequence goes on along the minus strand of JAHWFO010069718.1, from coordinate 257,635 downwards.
CATCGAAGGTATTTTAGCAGAATGGCGAAAAATTCCTGCGGAAACATATTAGAAACTTGTGGACAGTATGCCAGACGGAATACAGGCAATGACAGCAGCAAACGGTGGAGCAAGTACATACTAACACATGTATTTTTTCTGTTTCCATTAAATTGGTTGTATCCCATAACTTTTTGCTAGATAGTGTATATTAGTGCCCTAAAACGAAATCAAAAATTGACTTAAAATAGGTAAATCTATCACTTTTATCCGTGTAGATAACGCAGACGTCATTTCGGTAAGGCCCGTCATAGCCTGAGAACCTCCTGAAATGATTTTTTGACTTTTGATTTTGTTTGTACGACATTGACTCCATTCCTGAAAGTCGGTTTTCAGGGTTATTAGCTAGTAAAACGTGTTATGTAGCAGGATTACGCTAAAAGTGTATATTTTTCCCGCAAACGAAATATATAATGGCGTTCCCGAAATGATAAGGAATTTCAGTACGCTACACAAATTTTAAACTGAAAGGTGCTTAACCAGCAAAATGAATTATAGAATGCACAAATACACATAAACTATCAGCCTTGTCGAAAAAACTTCGCATACCTCCTCATCAGCACCATCTAGCGCGGTTATTCCGAAACATTTTGACAAACCCCTACTTGCGTCCTCGAAACGATTTGTGAATGTCAGACAACTTTTAAAAAGCCCATAAATAAAAATATTAAGTAATAAAAATACAATTTCCCATAATTTGCTTAAATAAATGATAAATACATTTATATTAAATAATTGATAAATACATTTATATTAAATAATTGATAAATACATTTATATTAAATAATTGATAAATACATTTATATTAAATAATTGATAAATACATTTATACAGGGTGTCCGGAAATAAATGATAAATATTCATACACGTGAGAGAACATGTATAAAGAAGCATTTTTATTCCTATGAACATGGTATCGCAAGCCAACCCCCACAGAGATACAGGGGGATTAATGTATGTTGCGCTGCCTGATTGTTGGCGTCCCGCGAGCGACTAGACAATGTGGTGCAGCCTACATTGGAGCCTACAAACCTGTTTGAAGGTGTTGATGTAATGGAATAAATCAAGTCACATCACATAACATTAATACGTGTGCCACGACCTCCAGTGACATTTAAGGTATTAAAGGTTTGTGGAGTGACCTGACAGGGGCAGCCATTCGAGTATACATTGATGTCAAATCCTCGGAGGGGAGGAGAAGCGAAAAAGAAGAACTCCGAAGATTTTACACGAGAAAAAACAAATAAAAGAGAAGCTGTTACCCCGAGCCGGAATAGACCCGCCAGAAAGAGAAAGAAGCAGGAGAAGAAAGACCATTGTGGATTCTATGCGCAGAATCGGCCCAGAATCCGCCAAACGGAAATAAAAGGCGGGACAATTGACATCTCTTGAACAGATGTGAGCTGCACCACATTACCTAGTCGCTCGCGGGGTGCCAACAATCAGGCAGCGCAACATACTTACAGTATGTCTAAAATAGGAAGGCGGTTGGAGGGGAGGACAGGGGTAGAGTCCATTTCATTTTTAGGTCGAAAGAGTTGATATAGCCACTTCCCTCTCCAGCCTCCCCTCTCTTTTTCCCCAAACTGATAAAAGAGAAAACTTTTGGGAAAACTCAGAATTAATGGATTAAAGAGAAAGTGTTATAATTTCATTTGTTAGAGAAGAAGAATCAGCTGAAGAAGAAAGTGATCATGATGAATAATATAAAATTATTTGACTTTTATTATATTTAATTTATTTTGGTTGTTAAAATTTCATTTGTATTTTTTTTGTATATTTTATTTGTAAATTATTTTGTTTTTGTATATATTTTTTGTTTTTTATTTTCATTTTTTTGAATATTTTTTTGGGAAAATTTCATTTGTATTTTTTATAGATTTTATCTGTAAATTGTTTTGTTTTGTATATATTTTTTGTTACTTATTAACATTTTTTTGAATATTTTTTTTTGAAAATTTCATTTGTATTTTTTGTAGATTTTATCTTCAAGTTATTTTGTTTTTGTATATAATTTTTTGTAATTTATTTACATTTTTTGAATATATTTTACTAAATGTACTAAATTTTTTAGTTTTTTTTTTATCGTCTAACTTCATAGCTTTAAGATATCATTGTGATTTAATCCTCTTATCAGTTTGGTGGATGACAAGGGAAGCTTGAATAACTGGAGGGGGAAGTACTATAACTTTATATCAACCCTTATATTACCCTTTCAACCTAAAAATGAAATGAACTCTACCCCCTGTCCTCCCCTCCAACCGCCTTCCTATTTTAGACTTACTGTAAATCCCCCTGTATGTGGGGGGTTGGCTTGCGACACCATTTTCATCAGAATAAAAAAGCTTCTTTATACATGTTCTCTCACGTGTATGAATATTTACCATTTATTTCCGGACACCTTGTATACCAGGAAATAATTTTATAAGTTTAGTGTAATGTCATTTTTTATTTGTTTGAATTATGAAAAACTTTTATGGACGCGTTCCCGAAATGAGTTTTGGAGTATGTTTTAAATAAAAACAATAGGAAATTTGAAAATATTACTACTGAATTCGCAATCACAGATGATACCTGTTTTAAACCCCACCGTATAATGTTAACATGTAATTTTAATAAAAAAATCTTTTTCCAAAGCGAATTTTTCACCTCTCTGATTTTGAACCTTATGCATATTTAAAAGTGAAATTCGGTATGCAGATTCTTCTAAGCAAGCTCTACAATACTATGAAGTTTAGACCAAATTGTCCCACTGGAATCGGAGTTGTGGGGGTGGCAGTTACTTGGTCCTTAGAACTATGGCAACATATAGCCTGTGATATATCATTCGATCGGAAATGATGAGAAACGAAAGAAGACAGAGCTCTTTTACACTTTCTGAACACCACGTTCGGAAAAAAAATCCATTTTTCGATTTAAAAAATTGGGGAGAGGAGGTTAAAAAGTGAGATAAAAGGGTAAAGATAGATGATCTCAGTGCTTCCACTATTTTCCCATACCTTCATCGTGAGGCTTAATTTTTTGTATATTATTTAGAAAACTCCTTAACTGTCAAATTCTAAACTCAATTTTATCGATGAAGGCAAAGAGATGGAAAATCGGTCTTAGACACATTCCTATTCTACTTTTTAATGCTCGAAAAAAATGGCAACAGAACGAGAATAATTATACACCGCATGCTCGCGTGTAATGTCATTTTTGTTAATGTCGTCCTGGCAATGCAGTAACACGCATTTTCAACTTTTTTTTGGATTAATTGTATTGCTAGAGACCTCTTTCATTATATGACCAAATATATTATAAAACATTATTTATATTTCTCTAAAGCTTTTGTAACAATGTTAACATTTAGAATAAGACATTTTACTGTTGCTAGATCATAAACTTTAGATTATCATTAATTTGTGTAATATACTTTGATTTTTGTAAATAAATCTTTCATATCTTAAATGATTGTGTTTTAATCATTATTAGTAACTAATCCTTTTCACTGATTACATCATCCAATGTTTTTCACTGACTATTATCATGCACTTGAAGTTTCACCTCGGTCGGGTGTCCCGTGACACACCAGTTTTTTGAATTATTATACTCTCAGTATGAACAACCACATTCAGACATGATTCCATGCTCTGTGATTGAATATAACTCTATTGAAACGGTTACATTTTGAAAAGGGATGTTGATGGGGCTTTAAAGAGAGTTCCCTAGTAGGTTGATAGGTTGGTTTAGTAGAATTATGGCGTCGACTACTAAGGTGATATCTGCGTCTTTTACACAAGTCATATCTGTACGCAGCCCGGGACAAACACAAACATCCGCGCCCACGGCGGGATTCGAACCCACGACCAGGTGGACTCGAGAACTAGAAAGCCTACGCCCTAACCCTCTCGGCCACCTGGCCGGCAGTCTCCTAGCACTCTCAATCCATTTACGAAGAATATTTTTTAATATTGACAGGAATAATTAGATACTCATAGCCTTTCTTTGTTATTCTATAAGTTAAGAATGCCGTGTCGAATTTTTCTGGCCACCCTATTGGAAACGAAATTCCAGTACGAGAAATTTAAAAAAAATTTCGTTTTTTCCGGAAGTGAATATTTACTGTATTAATTCTAAGGATTTTTTCATGTGTTCATTCTTATATCCAAATTCAGATATTGCAAAATTTTATCAAACAAACAGCTCGAGCAACACCGGGGATATTAACTAGTGATCTTATAAATATGAACATAAACTCACATTAACTTACTTTTATTCCATCTATCGAAACGTTGTATTCGGAATTTCTTATTTTCGCATTCATATAATGCGAATATGTTCAGCTTTCCTCGGTGCAGTTATTGACTCGTTAGTTGGTTGTTTTCTTAGATTTATGAAGGCGTCAACATCTATTACGGGTAAAGCAGGTAAACAGTAATTCAAAACCCTTAAATTCAAGAAGTAAAATGATCAACATCCATCTATGAAAAAAAAAAAAAAATGGATTTCCATGTGAACATGACAACAAAAAATAAACAAACCTGTAATTGCATATATGAATGCACGCGTCCTCAAAATGATTTAGAAATTTCATAGAAAATATTACTTTCATTTTAACAGATATTTCAAAGGGGAGGGGGAGGAGGAGGTAGGCATTAGAGAAAAAGTCGGCATATGCCTCCTTTGTTTGAATAACCCAAGTTAAAAAAGGTAGAGAAATGTAGGAGGCTCTCTAAATAAATATAACTGTATAGAAGTAATGGTAGAGTGCCAAATACTGTGGAGACGGTAGTAACAAGCAAATTAAGAAGAGAAACCACAATTCTACAAATGAGATTTTTATTCTGGAGCCACGGATGTACATTTCGAAGACCCTGTCCTCTTCATCAGCGTGTAAATTGGAAATCGACATTCGAACAGTGAAGTGAAAAGAGAAGTGAAGAGATTACAAAAATAGAATATTTATAGTTGCTGATTGCTTAAGTTTGAATCTAATAACAGAATTTATGCTTATCACAACAAATGAAATAGAATAAAATAGAATATATATGAAACTTTCTTATGTCTCAGCCTTCTTTTCTTCTACATGCGCTATTCCTTTTTCTTTCATAATGAAAGAGAAAGGAATAGCGCATGTAGAAGAACACAAGGACGAGACATAAGAATTTTGAAAAAAAAAGATCAAAATTCAGGGTGGTAAGAATCTGAAAAAAAAGAAGAAAGAAAAAGAGAAAGAAAGAGATAAAATAAAAAGATCATGGGAGGGGATGTCATATGCAAATATATTTAAAAATAGGAAAGAAATAGAAAATTCCACAGCCTGGAATCGAATCAAGAACTGGCTAATCCCGCCAACCCTCTGATCAAGCCATTGTTAACTGTAGGCTCTTAATTTTGGCCTAATTTTTCATTTATCATTTAAATTTGATGTCATATTAACATGATGCACAACAGTAATGAAAATATGAGTAGCAGTAATAATAAAATAAATAAATAAATAAATAAATAAAGAATAGGATTGGCTATTAAATGTGTAGGCAATTTTTAAATGCATTACAAATTTAAATTATAACATCAAAGAATTTGATGGCCAACGCGATCGCCAATTAATTAATATTAGAAAAGAAATTAAAAAGATCCCTCCCCCTTCAAAATAAGGAAAAAAAACTTCAGTAAATCCAGATTAAAAAAAAAACTTAACTTTTCAAATAATTCGATAAAAATGATGCATAAGTTACAAAAAGGATTTTTTCTGATTTGTACCTGGAGGTTTTAGGATTTTTTCCTCCTTTGCATTTTAAGAGAGGGATGTTTTTGCAGGATCCTTAATTTTGTAGGTTATCCAAAAGAGACTATGTAAATAACATCCTTTTCCTCTACTATACTTTTGGAACTACATTTTATTTGTGAGTATATATTATCTATTATTTTAACATAAACATCACTTTTATTTTAAAGTATTTTGAATTATATTACTTTTTAAAACAGTCTTTTACAGGGTCGGGACACATTAATATGACTAGCTGCTAGTATCCGGAATATCCACCTTTGGCGGCAAGCACAGCAGCTAGTCGACCTGGATAGAGTCAGTAAGTCCTCGGAAGGTGGTGGCAGGTATCTGGGACCATTCGGCGATCAGTGCATCCCGTAATTCCATCACCGTTCGTGGTGGAGGGTCCAGCTTGCGGACATGGCGATCGAGATGGTCCAACAAATGCTCAATGGGGTTGAGGTCCGGGGAGTTTGGTAGCCATGGGAGTAGCTTGAATTCATCCTCATGCTGCTCGAACCAGTCGTGGACAATTTTGGCAGAATGGCGGGAGCATTATCCTGTTGAAAGGTGCCATCACACTGAGGAAACACTGTCGACATGAAGGGATGTACCTGGTCTGCAACGATCGTCTGGTAACGAACAGCATTCAGTGTACCCTCCAGCGGTATCAGTGGACTCAGAGCATACCATGAAAACATCCCCCAAACAGTCACACCTCCCCCACCAGCCTGAATGGCAGAATGGCGAAAATTACCTGTCGAAACGTATCAAAAACTTGTGGACAGTAGGCCCCAGAGAGTAGAAGCCGTGATAGCAGCAAAATGTGGACCAACAAGGTAATAAAATATACATTTATATTTTTGAGTGTTTCTATTAAAGTGATGGTATCCCGTGACTTTTGAGAGGTTAGTGTATAATTTTAAAATAAAAAGTTTTTATGCGTGGCCCTTTTCAGAACTATTTTTGATCAAGATATTTAAATTTTCAAATATGGATTTTTTACAAACATTTATCGTGAAATCACAAACGAAACTTTAATTTATTTTTTATATTATGAGCCTGTATATTCAAATCAAATTATGATATAATTTAGTTGATAATGTATTTATTTATTTATGTACAAACAATTTAAGATAAATAAACTAATATTGCTTTTTTTTCTTTTTTTCCCGACTTTCCCGGAAATGACGATCGAGTTTCCTGAATGATGAGTACGATCACACTTTACAATTGACACAAAGGCAACGTTTTCACAAGTATTAAATCAGTATTGTACTTTGGGGATTACGAATATTTGGTCAATTGCACCATATTTTATAGAATAACATACAATTTCAGTCTGAGAAGAAGATCAAAAATAAAGAATCACAACCTTTCCTACATATAAATGAATCTCTCAAATACTTTGCCAAAAGTCATGGGACACCCCATATCCTACATATAAATAAGACATTCCCATCCAATTTAAATGTTGCCGTTCATCCAGACATTACACAACTGAGTTCGCTTACATGCTGTAGGAATTAAAGTTCTAGATAGATACTGTATGGGCACTCTCGCCATTTCTGTGCAAAATTCCATCTACAGGAATGCCAAAAAGGTCAAATCGCGAATTATTATGCAACAGCATTGCAAGAGTCGGAAAATTTATAATTAATGCTAATATAATAAAGTTATTATAAAAATTATTTGCATTCCTGTAGATGTTTCTATGAAGGAATTTTGCACAGAAATGGTGGAGTATCCATACTTTATCTATATAGAACTTTAGTAGGAATGGCTTAAGGACAGTAATTTTCGGACTTCGAGAGGATACAATTGATATTTTCAGAAAAAATAAAAAGACAAATTCCACGACCTGAATTCGAATCAGAAACCACGAGTATCACGCTCGTTGCCTCTACCAACTGGAAGCATCGTGAACACGGTACAGCAAGGCTCATGAAGACTACCAAGATTCGTCAAGGTAGTCAAGATTCGTGGTTCCTGGTTCGAATCCAGGTCGTGGAATTTTTCCTTCCATTTTTCTGATACTCCAATCATAAGGGAATGATATTATCATCTCCAGTTTCCATTTATAATTTCTTAGCAGTACAATTGTTAGGTGGCACCTTGCAGGCAAAAGTGTTAGTGAGACGTCAACCCTGCTAAATATCCCCAAATCATCCGTTCAAAATGTCATTCAGGCAAGAAAAAATAAGGGTACGACCAATGTCTGTGTAACAAGGTCTCGCCATGCGCAGGTCCCAGTCACGTGGTCTGACTTCATTGCCACCGTTATGCTGGGTGCCCACTTAGCGCGACGATAGCGCGATTCTATCGCTTTGGGAAGCATACATGCGCAGAGTGACGTCACGAGGGCGATTCTGTGGCGTATCTAAGGCGATTGAAAAGCTCTGCATGTCAGAGCTTTTCGATCGCGCGACTCCATCGCGCCCAGTCAGAAAACAGTTTCGAATCACGTGGCACATGCAATCATGGCAGCACCTACTTCGAGATGGTCGGATATCGCTACGGAAAATTTGATTGAAGATATCAAGTAATATGCAATTCTGTATGCACGAAATATCCAATTCTGATTTTGGAAGTGGGAAACGAAATGATCTCGTAGATAGCGCATGCGCATTCAGTCACGCGGCCGTCGCGCCAAGTGGGCACCGAGAAGCGAATTGATCGCCTGGCGTTTGTTGCGCATGCGCGTATGACTCAAAGCGACAGAATCGCGCTATCGTCGCGCTAAGTGGGCACCCAGCATTAGATAGTAGACAATTGCATATGTGCATGTTAGCACTGTCAGTTTTGTTAAGACCTAATTATTTATTAGAGAATGGAAAATAAACCAGTTTCCAATTTCAAATTTATGCTTAATATGAATAAAATGGTACAAGATTTAAATAAAAAAAAATTAAATATGTTCCACATAAGAAAAAAATAAATAATCAAAACATTCCTCTTTAAATATTTCAAATTAGTAACTTATTTATTTTCTTTTCCTTTTTCTTTCTATTCATATCCGACCAACTTTTTTTTGTAACTCTCTACTTCTAATATAGATTCTACATCGAAAATATTTTTTAACAACTTCAATAGGAATTTTTTCATTACTTGGCAATGAAGTATAAGCAAGATTACTAATAATAGAAATAATATTTTCATATTTCTTAATCCCCTTGCCAATAAAATTTTCAAATATAACATTGCATTCTCTTTAATGGAATGAGTAAGTCACCTGATAGATATATTAAGTACCCTTTAGACATGCTAGTGAATGGCTTTCCGGTTGCAGTGACGTCATGCGCAGACTCGGACGAGTTTTAAAAGTTTCGGCACACAGACCTTGGGTACGACAAATGTTCAGCTCAGGACCGGAAGACCCAAGATTATGTCGGGCAGAGACAGAAAGGCGCTTCGCAGGATGGTCACTGCAAGCCGTAAAACATCGGTTGAAGGAGCGACAAGATCCTTCACTGAGTCCACCGGGTTCGCAAAGATCTGCATTCGCTGGGTTTTCATAGCAGAGCTTGCAACCCACACACCCCACATCAGCACCTGCAACACAGCGAGGAGATTGCAACGGTGCAAAGAGAGACGTCACTGGACTCTGGAGCAATGGCGGATGGTTTAATGGAGTGGCGATTCACAAATATACCATCTTGCGATCGGACGGAAGAATTTGGTTACAGCGAATGCTCGTAGAATATCATCTAACAAGCTGTGTAGTGCCCATAGTAATGTTTGGCGGAAGGTCTGAATGTGTGTGTGTGGGGGGGGGGGGGTGCTTTTCATAGTTTGCTTGGCCTGCACAGAGCCCCGAGATCAACCCCAACGAATATCTTTGAGATGTGCTGGACTTAAAATAGGTAAATCTATCACTTTTATCTGTGTACATAACGCAGGTGTCATTTCGGTAACGCCCGTCAAAGCCCGAGAACGTTCCTGAAATGACCGTTCTCGAAATGATTTTTTGACTTTTGATTTTGTATGTACGACATTGACCCCATTCCTGAAAGGCGGCTTTCAGGGTTATTAGCTAGTAAAACGTGTTATTTAGCAGAATTACGCTAAAAGTATATATTTTTCCCGCAAACGAAATATAAAATGGCGTTCCCGAAATGATAAGGAATTTAAGTACGCTACACAAATATTAAACTGAAAGGTGCTTAACCAGCAAAATGAATTATAGAATGCACAAATACACGTACACTATCAGCCTTGTCGAAAAAACTTCGCATGCCTCTTCACCAGCACCATCTAGCGCGGTTATTCCGAAAAATTTTGCCAAACCCCTTATTGCGTCCACGAAACAACTTGTGAACTGTCAGACAACTTTCGAAAGGCCATAAATAAAGATATTAGGTAATAAAAATATATTTTAAATTTAAATGTGGAGAGTCTCCTTTTAATGGGGAAAATCGTAAAATTAAAATTTAATGAAAACAAAAAAATTTTCAAGATTGGTTACTTTATTTTTTTGTTTTTATTAAATTTTAATTTTACGATTTTCCCCATTAAAAGGAGACTACCCACATTTAAGTTTAAAATTAATCATTTAAACTTCTTAGAACATTAATAAAAATATACTTTCCCATAATTTGCTTAAATAAATGATAAATACATTTATACAGGGTGTCCGAAAATAAATGATAAATATTCATACACGTGAGAGAACATGTATAAAGAAGCATTTTTATTCCTATGAACATGGTGTCGCAAGCCAACCCCCACAGAGATACAGGGGGATTAAAGTATGTTGCGCTGCCTGATTGTTGGCGTCCTGCGAGCGACTAGGCAATGTGGTGCAGCTCATTGGAGCCTACAGACCTGTTCGAAGGTGTTGATGTAATGGAATAAAATCAAGTCACATCACATAACATTAATACGTGTGCCGCGACCTCCAGTAACATTTAAGGTATTAAAGGTTTGTGGAGTGACCTGACAGGGGCAGCCATTCTAGCATACATTGAAGTCAAATCTTCGGAGGGGAGGAGAAGCGAAAAAGAAGAACTCCGAAGATTTTACACGAGAAAAAAGAAAGAAAAGAGAAGCAGTTACCCCGAGCCGGAATAGATCCACCAGAAAGAGAAAGAAGCAGTAGAAGAAAGACCATTAGTGGATTCTATGCGCAGAATCGGCCCAGAATCTGCCAAAGAGAAATAAAAGGCGGGACAATTGACATCTCTTGAACAGATGTGGGCTGCACCACCTTGCCTAGTCGCTCGCGGGATGCCAACAATCAGGCAGCGCAACATACTTAAATCCCCCTGTATCTCTGTGGGGGTTGGCTTGCGAGACCATGTTCATAGGAATAAAAATGCTTCTTTATACATGTTCTCTCACGTGTATGAATATTTACCATTTATTTCCGGACACCCTGTATACCAAGACATAATTTTAGTGTAATGTCATTTTTTATTTGTTTGAATTATGAAAAACTTTTATGGACGCGTTCCCGAAATGAGTTTTGGAGTATGTTTTAAATTAAAACAATAGGAAATTTGAAAATATTACCACTGAATTCTCAATCACAGATGATACCTGTTTTAAACCCCACCTTGTAATATTAACATGTAATTTGAATATAAAAATCTTTTTCCAAAGCGAATTTTCTTCACCTCTCTGATTTTGAGCCTTATGCATATACAAGAGTAAAATTCGGTATGCAGATTCTTCTAAGCAAGATCTACATTACTATGCAGTTTGGACCAAATTGTCGCACTGGGATCGGAGGTGTGCGGGTGGCAGTTACTTGGTCTTTAGAACTATGGCAACATATGGCCTGTGATATATCATTCGATCGGAAATGATGAGAAACGAAAGAACATAGAGCTCTTTTACACTTTCTAAACACCACGTTCGAGAAAAAAATCAATTTTTCGATTCAAAAAATTGGGGAGGCGGGGGGTTAAAAGATGAGATAAAAGGGTAAAAATAGATGATCTCAGTGCTTCCGCTATTTTCCTATACCTTCCTCGTGAGGCTTAATTTTTTGTATATTATTTAGAAAACTCCTTAACTGTCAAATTCTAAACTCAATTTTATCGATGAAGGCAAAGAGATGGAAAATCGGTCTTAGAGACATTCCTATTCTACTTTTTAATGCTCGAAAAAAATGGCAACAGAACGAGAATGGCAACATTTATGTTAATGTCGTCCTGGCAATGCATTAACACGCATTTTCAGCTTTTTTGGATTAAAAAAATAATAATTTTTGAATTAATTGTATTGCTGGAGACCTCTTTCATTATATAATCAAATATATTATAAAACATTATTTATATTTTTTTCTAAAGCTTTTGTAACAATTTTAACATTTAGAATAAGACATTGTTCTGTTGCTAGATCATAAACTTTAGATTATCATAAATTTGTATAATATACTTTGATTTTTCTAAATAAATCTTTCATGTTTTAAATGATTGTGTTTTAATCTTTATTAGTAACTAATCCTTTTCACTGATTACATCATCCAATGTTTTTCACAGACTATTATCATGCACTTGAAGTTTCACTTCGGTCAGGTGTCTCGTGACACACCAATTTTTTGTAATATGATACTCTCAGTATGAACAACCACATTCTGACATGATTCCATGCTCTGTGATTGAATACAATTCTATTAAAACAGTTACCATTTGAAAAGGGATGTTGATGGGGCTGTAAAGAGAGTTCCCTAGTAGGTTGGTTGGTTGGTTTAGTAAGGCGTCGACTACTAAGGTGATATCTGCGCCTTTTACACAAGTCATATCTGTACGCAGCCCGGGACAATCACAAACATCCGTGCCCACGGCGGGATTCGAACCCACGACCAGGTGGACTCGAGAACTAGAAAGCCTACGCCCTATGCCTCTCGGCCACCTGGCCGGCAGTTCCCTAATACTCTCAATCCATTTACGAAGAATATTTTTTAATATTGACAGAAATAATTAGATACTCATAGCCTTTCTTTGTTATTCTATATGTTAGGGATGCAGTGTCCAATTTTCCTGGCCACCCTATTGGAAACGAAATTTCGGTACGAGAATTTTAAATAATTCTTTCGTTTTTCCCGAAGTGAATATTTACTGTATTAATTCTAAAATTTTTTTCCTGTGTTCATTCTTATACCCAAAGTCAGATATTGCAAAATTTTATCAAACAAACAGCTCGAGCAACGCCGGGGATATTACCTAGTGATCTTATAAATATGAACATAAACTCACATTAACTTACTTTTATTTCATCTATCGAAACGTTGTCTTCGGGATTTCTTATTTTCGCATTCATATAATGCGAATATGTTCAGCTTTCCTCGGTGCAATTATTGACTCGTTAGTTGGTTGTTTCCTTAGATATATGAAGGCGTCAACATCTATTACAGGTAAAGCAGGTAAGCAATAATTCAAAACCCTTAAATTCAAGATATAAAATGATAAACATCACATCTATGAAAAAAAAATAAAAAAATAAATGGATTTCCATGTGAACATGACAACAAAAAATAAACAAACCTGTAATTGCATATATGAATGCACGCGTCCTCAAAATGATTTAGAAATTTCATAGAAAATATTACTTTCATTTTAACAGATATTTTAAAGGGGAGGGGGAGGAGGAGGTAGGCTCTAAGGAAAAAGTGGGCATATGCCTCCTTTGTTTGAATAACCCAAGTTAAAAGGGTAGAGAAATTAGGAGGCTCTCTAAATAAATATACTTGTATAGAGGTAATGGTAGAATGTCAAAATCTGTGGAGACGGTAATAACAAGCAAAATCAGAAGATAAACCACAATTCCATAAATGAGATTTTTATTCTGGAGCCACGGATGTACATTTCGAAGACTCTGTCCTCTTCATCAGCGTGTAAATTGGAAATCGAAATTCGAACAGTGAAATGAAAAGAGAAGTGAAGAGATTACAGCAATAGAATATTTATAGTTGCTGATTGCTTAAGTTTGAATTTAATAACAGAATTTATGCTTATCACAACAAATGAAATAGAATAAAATAGAGTAAATATGAAACTTTCTTATGTCTCGTCCTTCTTTTCTTCTACATGCGCTATTCCTTTTTCTTTCATAATGAAAGAGAAAGGAATAGCTCATGTAGAAGAACAGAAAGACGAGACATAAGAATTTTGAAAAAAAAAAGATCAAAATTAACACAGGGTGGCAAGAATCTGAAAAAAAGAAGAAAGAAAAAGAGAAAGGAAGAGATAAAAGAAAAAAAACATGGGAGGAGATGTCAGATGCAAATAGGAAAGAAATAAAAAATAGGAAAGAAATAGAAAATAGGAAAGAAATAGAAAATTCCACAGCCTGGAATCGAATCAAGAACTGGCTAATCCCGCCAACGCTCTCATCAAGCCATTGTTAACTGTAGGCTCTTAATTTTTCATTTATCATTTAAATTTGATGTCATATTAACTTGATGCACAACAGTAATGAAAATATGAGTAGCAGTAATAATAAATAAATAAATAAATAAATAAATAAATAATAGGATTGGTTATTAAATATGTACGCTATATTTAAATGGATTACAAATTGAATTTATAACATCAAAAAATTTGATGGCCAACGCGGTCGCCAATTAATTAATTCTGTAAGTTAATATTAGAAAAGAAATTAAAAAGATCCCTCCCCCCCTGCAAATAAGGAAAAAAAAACTTCAGTAAATCCAGATTAAAAAAAAACAGTTACTTTTCAAATAATTTGATAAAAATGATGAATAAATTACAACAATCAGATTAAATTAAGGCTTTAATTGTGGGATATGTCCTCTTTTGTGATTTTTATCTGGGGGTTTTGTACTGGAGGTATTAAGATTTTTTTCTCCTTTGCATTTTAAGAGTGGGGTGTTTTTGCTGGATCCTTAATTTTATAGGTCATCCAGAAGAGACTATGTAAATAACATCCTTCTCCTATACTATACTTTTGGAACTACATTTTATTTGTGAGTATATATTATGTTTTATTCTAAGATAAACATCACTTTTATTTTAAAGTATTTTGAATTAAATTACTTTTTAAGACAGTCTTTTACAGGGTCGGGACACATTAATATGACCACCTGCTAGTATCCGGAATATCCACCTTTGGCGGCAAGCTCAGCAGCTAGTCGACGTGGCAGAGAGTCAGTAAGTCCTCGGAGGTGGTGGCAGGTATCTGGGACCATTCGGCGATCAGTGCATCCCGTAATTTCATCACCGTGCGTGGTAGAGGATCCAGCTTGCGCACATGGCGATCGAGATGGTCCCACAAATGTTCAATGGGGTTGAGGTCCGGGGAGTTTGGTAGCCATGGGAGTAGCTTGAATTCATCCTCATGCTGCTCGAACCAGTCGTGGACAATTTTGGCAGTATGGCGGGAGTATTGGAGTATGGACAATTTTGGCATTCAGTGTACCCTCCAATGGTATCAGTGGACTCAGACCATACCATGAAAACATCCCCCAAATAGTGACACCTCCCCCACCAGCCTGTCGTCTGCCAACGATGGTGTCGGGATGCCTGTTCTGAGATGCTTACCGGCGAATTCTCCATCGTCCGTCCACTCTGTTCACCAGAAACCGCGACTCGTCAGAGAAAGCAACCCTTTGCCACTCGGCCGAGGTCCACTGACGATAGTCCATTGCGAATTGGAGGCGTTTTCGGCGATGCACAGGCGTTAACATGGGTGCTGTTACCATACGCCTGCTCCGGAGCCCCAACCTCAAGAGGGATCGTTGCTGACACGCCTAGTGGCCCCACTGTTCATTTGCTGTGTCAGTTGCTCAACAGTGGCACACCGATTGGTCTTGGCCAGGTGTCGTAACTGACGCTCGCCTCTAGGATCGATGGCCTGTGGGGCCACACAGTTACTCTTCGGTTGCTCGAAACTGTCTGGTTCGTCCAGTCGCGGTACACCGTCACAACGGCAGCCCTAGAGCAGTTCACAAAGGTGGCCGTTTCTGAAATGCTGCCCCCCTTAGCCCGATAGCTAATGGTCATCTCCTTTTGGATATCCGACAGGTCACTTGCTCTGCCCATGACGGCGACAATTGCTGTGTTAACGGATGCTACTACACGTCTGCTGTTGCCAGCTTTTAATGATATGCAATGATTTTTTATCTGCATACAATGGGACGTTCCAACATGTTCGAGGAGAGGTGGTCATATTAATGTGTCCCGACCCTGTATAAGAAAGTAATACAGTGTAAATATCTTTATAAGTGAAAAGAAATAATTATCTATATTTTGAATAATTTCTTAACGGGACAACACAACGCAGCATTTAGAATGTTTTAGCGGGAAAAAATTTAATATTTAAATAATAATAATTATTAACTGGAGATCCTCTCCAAGCATAGGTAATGATTTTTCGATTGAAAAATGGAAGGAAAATGGAAAAATGGAAGAATCAATGTCGCAGAATTTTTTATTACTCCATGGTTCCCGACGCCGAATGAGCGCGTCGGAAGCTTTCCAACACGACGGCTCTCATTTTTCCAACGCGACCTTGACGAAAAAGCGTGTTTTTAGAACTCGCGCCGTAACAAGGCCAATGACGTCAAATTTTACGTCAATTCCTCTCATTTTCCAACGGAGTGCCCCAGGAAGCGTGCCGAGGAGTGACACCAGCAGGGGGGTGAAACTCATAGCTTTTT
The DNA here is from genome assembly GCA_023313115.1 of Rhysida immarginata. Classification (NCBI taxonomy): domain Eukaryota; kingdom Metazoa; phylum Arthropoda; class Chilopoda; order Scolopendromorpha; family Scolopendridae; genus Rhysida; species Rhysida immarginata. The sequence continues at coordinate 241,220 of JAHWFO010069718.1, read as the reverse complement.
ATGTCAAACTAAGATGGCGGCGCTATGAAGACTGCTTGCTAATGTTTTCTGCATTTTGGCGTTTTAATGACAAAGTTATAAATATATATGAGTAAATAAAATATTTATGATGGAATTTGATAAAAAGAAATTAAATAAATAAAAAATAGCTAATGTTTAATTAAAATATAAAATAAATAAGAATAGATTAATTAAATGATAAACATATGCAATAAATAAAACAAAATAAAGTTAATAATTAATTAATTAAATAAACTTGGCTAAATGAATAAATAAAGTAAAATAATTAAATGCACAAATTAATAAAAAAAATCAGTAAAATAACAATTAAATTTAATCACTGCTTTGAAGACATTGTTGTTACAAAATGCGTCAGCGAAAATAAAATTAATTTAACCTATTGCTAAATCGGAAATATCTTATCTTTTTTTATATAGATAATTGATTTTACCAGTTTGTAGAATCACCTTTTTCCGTAATAACAGTCCCAATTCTTTTGGGCGATGATATTAGTAAGGTCAGGGCAAAGTTCCTGTGTAATATATTTCTAACACTTTGGATGCATTCAGTGAGATCTTTTTTGTCCTTTGTCAACGGTTTCTGTATTCTATTTATCATGATTGCCCATAGATTTTCGATTAGATTCATGGCAGGCATTTTTCCTGGCTATTTCAGGACACTTATTTCTCTTTTCCGATTTTTTGGATGTATAAGCTGGTACACCATCCTGTTTGAAATTAACATCTTCAGATGAACAGATCTTCTCAGAGTGACAAAGAATTCCATCATTTCTGTATAAACTTCTGTATGGAACCGGCTGTTCACAAAAAAAAAAAATCAATCCACCAAAACTTTGACTATTAAAACAACCCTATACATCATATGATTTTAAAGGGTGTTTTACTTCTCGGTTGAAAGAATAAGGCAGAAAAACTTTTGCAAGAAATCCATCCAATTATTTCTTGGAAATCACTATATTGTTCTCATTCTCATGCTGAATTGTACTTGCAACTATCATAATTAAATATGTAAGAACATAATAGTATTTAAAAATGTTAACCAAACAATATGCAAACAAAAAATTAAAGTATGCCAAAAGAGTTTTGAAATTATCTTAATAAAAGAAATAATGAATTCACAAAAGTGAATTTTTTTTATATACATATCTAGGCCCTTTGTTTATTGGATGAATAAATTTCAAATTTCAAAAATTTCAAACAATTAAGATGTTTTTTTAATATAATCTACAACAGTTAATTTTCTACTTTAACTTATTATTCGTTTGTCCTCCTAAAATTCCTAAAAATAAAACAAAATATTAAAAAAAAACTTTTTTATATTTTTACCCCCTTCATCCATTCTTGTTTTTACTTTAAAAAAAATATTCCTTTTTGGTTTAAAAAGTGAAATAAAAAAGTTAAAATAAGAATTCATAAAATTAAAAAAAGACAAAGGTGTAGCAGGGCATAATTTTTTTTCATTTTAAAATTTATTATTATTATTGAAAGAGCACTCTCCAGGAGTAAAAGAAGAATAGTGTGAAAATTAAAATTTAATATGAAACGCGCGCTCTATTTAAGCACACGAAATGCCATATTAAGCAACAACGTCGTCTGCTTATTCTTCATGCGAATCGAAGCGCCGCCCTGGCGAGCACTTGATCCCAAGTCCCTTGATTTAGCATTGAGTTTCCACCTCTGGTATATATCTATCTCTATGGACACCAGCCATGCTTGCCGATGTGTTGGCGTCAGTTAGGTTCCGTGCCCAATTGTGTTACGGTGCCCACGGTCGTCACATCGAGCATTTTGTTGATTAACTTTTTTTTTAAACTGTTTGAAGTAACTTGTTTGTGCAGTGCGACTGTTTGTAAGGCTAAGGTCAAAAACCCTCACCGGTGAGAGAATGATGACGTAATTTCTCACTGGGCTAACCGTGTTTTTCTCGGTGAGGACGGTGAGACTAACCGGTTAGACAATAACTGGCGTTTCTGACCGCGTTAAAATGACGTCACAGTTTTCTCACCGGGATTTCTGACCGACCAAACGCTAACTCTTCTCACCGGTAGGAGTTTTTGACCTTAGCCTAAGCTACAAACAGTTCACCACGTGATTGTGGGTGATTGGTTGGTCCGATTTGGATGATTTTTTTTTGTGAGTTGTTTGTTTTTTATGCTGAACAAGCTTGCAATTGGTTTTTTTTTCTCTATCCCTTACAGTTTTTGAGATAAATTTTTAATGTGTCCTAATTTGCATATTTGGGATGATGAAAAGTGCACCATGGGACAGGCCACCCACAACTTCCTATTCATTGGATTCATCAAAATTGACATATCTGCTTCGGTTCAAAAAATAAAAGGGGGGTTCAGACTTTTGTATTCACCCTGTATATAAGATATAAAGATATCTACCCAATATCTTTGTGTATGGCCGGCCATCGTTTGCACGATAACGTGAAAATGGAAGAACTCAATTACGATATATCAACTTTTGATGAGCTCTCGTGGGCCCCGTCAGGCACGTGCACTAATGTTAAAAATATGAACTTAGGGCATGTAATATATCAATCGATTCGTACCGACGAATCGTAAGTGAATACGGTGTTACTTTTTGTTTATCTCTTAAGCATTTTTGATGGCAGCTTGGAGCACGTGCCCGTTATGAAGCTTTATCACGTGTGCTCATTTCGTTTTAAAATTCAGTGCTGTTAGGCCTATTGTAAAATGTGACTAATTAATGTTAAGGCGATCGTTAAAAATGGCTAGTTAATGTTAGGCCTATTGTTAAACTGACTAAATAATGTTAGGCCTATTGTTAAAAATGGCTAATTAATGTTAGGCCTATAGTTAAAAGACTATATAATGTTAGGCCTATTGTTAAAATGGCTAATTAATGTTAGGCCTATTGTTAAAATGACTATATAATGTTAGGCCTATTGTTAAAATGGCTAATTAATGTTAGGCCTATTGTTAAAAATGGCTAATTAATGTTAGGCTTATAGTTAAAAATGGCTAATTATTATTAGGCTTATAGTTAAAAATGGCTAATTAATATTAGGCCTATAGTGAAAATGACTAATTAATGTTAGGCCTATTGTTAAAAATGCTAATTAATATTAGGCCTATTGTTTAAATGACTATATAATGTTAGGCCTATTGTTAAAATGACTATATAATGTTAGGCCTATTGTTTAAATGGCTATATAATGTTAGGCCTATTGTTAAAAATGGCTAATTGAAGTTAGGACTATATTTAAAAATAGCTAATTAATGTTAGGCCTATAGTTAAAATGACTATATGTTAGGCGAATTGTTAAAAATGGCTAATTAATGTTAGGCCTATTGTTAAAAATTACTGATTAAATTTAGGCCTATATTTAAAAATGATGTGAGTGTGGATAGAATCAAAGGTATTGTTGTTGTTGTTGAGTTCCATGAAGTCGAAATCGACTTCTGGTGACTGTGTGGACATATGCTATCCATTCACAGTTTTCTAGGGAAGAGTGATAATGCGGTGGTTTCCCGTTTATTTATCAATTTATATATCAAAGGTATTTCTATTGTTTATTTAAACCAACTGCAAGTAAAAGTGAAATATTGAAATTTAAAATCACATCTGCGTCACAGGTAAAGCTCCTCGGAATGCTTACAAGATTTTCCCGACAATGCTTTGCAACAATGATTAAGAAGGGAAGAATGGTAACTTTAATTAAGAAGGGATGAATAGCTCTAGCAGTGGAAAGATCATAGGCGAAATAGTTTAAAACATTTCATTTCTCATTTCGCGCGTGTTTAGAAAGATTCGTGTGAACGCTGCAATCGAATACGTAAATTTACATGCAGTTTTCGCCATTGCTGTATATAAAATATGACTGTAATATTAAACAACAAATATTTATATTCTTCTTTTCAGCATATTTGAAAATCGTTTTACGAGTTATATTCTTGTTTGTTAGCACATCAGATCCAAACATTTCAAAAAATACATTTTGATTATATTCTGTGGGAATGTGTATATTTTGGAAACTGAAATGCTGATAATGCGATGATTGAACGTTCGTTACCAAGAATTATTAATAATGAGCATAGAATGATGATGCAGTGACAGGATATTAATAAGGCAGCGTCTATTGATGAGGCAAAGGAGTCATGCTCCCTATCAAACTTCCAGACGACTGGCAAAATATTATGTGCCTGGGAAGGTAAGAGTAAGAACGAGTATTGGTCAAAGAAACTCTGCAACTTAAACAGAAAAGGCTTTAAGGGTGGTTTACATAGACTCACGAACGCATGCGATTCTGCGTCGAATCGCATATCCCATGGTGCATCAGGCCGATTTACATGCACGCATGAACGCATGCGATACTGCGATACTGCGTCGAATCGCACGTCGCATAAAGTTCGAGCCCATCAAATATTTTACCGCTGCGTTGCTGCGATTCAGGCCCCCTTTCCAAACAAATGTACTTCAACGAGTATACATATATATATCTCACTTGTTTCGATGGTATCTAGCTATAAGAACCTCGTATTAATCTATTTCTTATAAAATGAATTAGAAATAATAAAAAATTTTCTCATTATAATGAACAGCCAATCGTTATTTGTATCATTCAATTTTTTTTCTTATTGTTCATTTATTTTGTCTTTATTTGCCTTTTTGTTTTTATTTTTTATTTTCATGATTTTGATGAAGGGCAATAGAATTTTCGGTATTTTTTTAAATTTTATCGTCTGTTTCAAATACTTTATTTTCGTTTTTGAACCATCTCTTTCTTATTAATCATAAATTTCTTATTAGTGTTGGGCATTATTGAAAAAAATAACGATAATTCGATAATCGATTTCCATTAAAGCGATATCGATATGAAAATCGATATTTTCCATTCTAATTAGTTTTCAAGTAAAATACATAACAAAGGCGTCAGATTGAACGCAAAACATTTCAATTTTAATGAATTAAAACAAATAAGGAAAATGAGGTAAATTACATTGAATAATAGTTATTTTTATTGCCACAAATTATCGGGAATATTTGCTAAAAATATAGTCATTGCCATTTTCTACTCTATTCCTTTTTCCTGTGATTATTTGGCCAGTCTTTGAAAAAAGCCGCTCACACGGAACTGAAGTTCCCACAACACAAATATTTTTCTGCTATCTGCAATTCTACTGGTTCATAATTGGTAGTCAATACCTAGTTGATAGTTGATTGGATGGGACTGGGATCCGATGATATTGACTTGTGACATCTTATGACATACGAATAGGATTAATCGGGTTGAAAGCTCTTTCAAACTATGAAAAAAAAAAAAAATGTTATATGTATGTCAATATCGATAAAAATCGATATTCTAAAAATACGATTATCGTTTAAACATCGCCCGGAATAAAATCGATTATCGGAAAAATATCGATATGTCGCCCAACACTATTTCTTATTTGTTTATGGTTATTCCATCGTTTTGGAAATAAGGGATCGATTGTCTTATTTTCCCACTTTTTTAATTATTGGGAAAATTTAAATTTAATATCGTTGGGGAAAAATTATTACATTTCATTAATTTGATTTTAATTTTAATTCCAATCCAAAACACACACAAATAAATTATAAACCAAATTCCTAATATACAACTAAATTACAGAAAATGTTTTTGTACATGGTAAGCTTTATGTAATTTTTTACTGTATTTAAGGAATTTTGGTTTGTAACTTATGTTTTGTATATTGCGTTTGGATACATATAAAATTAAATTAATTTTTTTAAAAATATTTTTCCCTTTTTTCGAAGAATTTTTAAAGTTTTTACAAATTGGTTTCATACAGTTTTACAAGAATTTCATACATTTCTAAATAGATTTAATACAATTTTATTAATAAAATTCAAACAGTGTAATAATATTTGAAAAAAATGGTAGGAAAATTCTGCGACCCGGATTTATATCAGGAACCACGAGTTAATACATAATAGATTTAATACTCTTTTAAAAGAATTTAATACCATTTTAAATGAATTACCGGTGAAATACCCCATCAGTACAGAAATACGGAAGAATGATTTTTTTTTATTAATACTATATTTAGTTTAGTTTAATTATACAGTATTTAACTGTTACTCTTTATACATTTGTTTATGTTACAATTTTGTTTTATGTAATTTAATTAAAATAATAAAAAATAAACTATCTGTGACTTTACTAAAACAAGATTTCAATAAAAATGTTTTTTCTTACTTAATTTTGGTAATTAAACTCCATTTACACTGAAATAAAACATGTTATATTTATTTAAAATTGCATTAAATCTATTTGAGAGCATATTAAATTCATTTGAAAGTGTATTAAATTCATTTAAAATTGTATTAAATCTATTCAGAAATGTATGAAATTCACGAAAGACTGTAATTTATTGTTTTGAAGTAACCATGTTATCACACTCATTTATTTTTCTAATTCATTATAATTTTATATATTTGCGAAAATAATGGTTATTTTATAAGAAACAGATTGATATATTCTTGATTTCTGTAAGGAGCCATGAAAATAAAGAAGGGAATCATGTATTAAACAACAGACATCGAGGACTCCACTTTATTTGCTGTGCTCTTTGCAGAAATAGCACCCCCTCCCCTGTCGGTCCAGTGGAAGCACCGATACTGCTATATACAGTATATATGAATTTCTTTAGAGATTGTCAGTTCAATCACATCAAGGAGCTTTATATCAATACATATGAACAGTCTAGTGATATATTTTTTCTAGATGGCTAAAAACGTCATTAAAAAAGGCACGAAGAAACATTATCGCTGATGCTTCGCTAAATAAGACGCCATGTTGCTTCGAGAACTTTTCAACCCATGAGCACTTGCGCAATGAGAATCGGAGCAAACGCACGTGGTGCATGTAAACCGGAGCCTCCATTTTGCAGACGCAGCGTTTCATCGCACCGACGCACACCGGTTAATCGAACAGCGCAAAATCGCAGCAACGCATGCGTTCATGCGTCTATGTAAACCACCCTTACGGGCATTTGAAAGATCTTAACAACGGAGGTTTCGAATAGAGCAAGAGGGTATAAGAGCTTCTACGTCAAGGGCAAGTAAATCTTTAGTCTAAAGTATCTGACGATGCTCCGCAATGGTGAAGCAAGTCAAGAAGAGTTTATACCTCGTCCAACAAGAGAAAAACAGGGTGTGTCACAGGAAGTTTCAGATTAGCCAATCAGAGAAAGGGGGCCTCATGCGCTTACTCACTTCTGTCTCATGTCTCATTGAAGAAGCGCTTTATAATATTACAGCAGAAGCTTTAATATTATTCAGTTGTTTTGCTTTAATTATAATTAAAATAATTGTACACTTCATAAAATTGTCTTTTAACTCAATTTTCTATATATCGTTTACTTATTTTAAGGTAATAACGTGCAGTCTGTTTAACCATCATTTTTTTAAAATATTTATACATTCTAATGACATGTTTTTTGTTTTTTTTTAAAGAATTATAAGGTTTTATTAAAGATGCTATCTTATTTTTTATTTTTTTAATAAAATCCAGTTTTATGATACGTTTTCCATTACAGTTAACGATATCTCTTTCGTTTATTTGCTGGCCATGAGAATGGCCTTTGAATGTATAGTCTTGAATTATATCTAAATTCAGGCTAAGGAGATTGTGGTAGAACGTTAATGTCATTCCACTCTTCTTCTTCTTCTTCTTCACTGTTGCTGTCTTCTCCATTAACATTAATTATTAAAGGCTCCACTTGATCTTCAATCAAACAGTCCGTTTCCCAATATCGTTCTTCCACACGCAAAACGTGTTCTATCGCTTTTCTCCAATTTTCAGGAGTTACATTATCAATTGCCGTTCTCGTTAGTTTTTCAACATCAGCAATCTTGAAAGTTGTATTCTTCTTCCGTATATATTCTTTTACCTGTGCCCAAATAAGTTCAATGGGATTGAGATCACAGTGATAAGGAGGTAGTCTTATCACTAAATGGCCGGCATCGCTAGCCAGTTCATCTATAACATAGCGCTTTGCTGTTTTGTGTTGTTTGATAACATCGTACAGCTCACCTTTTGACATTTTTGCTTCGGTAGGTATTCCTCGTAGGGCCAACCACTCTATCATATCCGATTTTTTTGTATTGCTGCACGGCGCTTTGGCCTTCTCCACCGAGTGATATGGGGCATTATCCATGACGATTACTGAATTTTTCGGAATATTTGGCAGCAGTTTTGTTCTAAACCATTCATGAAAACAATCCCCATTCATTTCGTCATGGTAATCTGCGGATTTATTTTTTGACCGAAATAATAAACAGCAGTCGTTCACAAACCCTTTATCGCTTCCAGCATGCAAAAGAATGAGACGGGAGCCTTTACCCGTATGAATGAGACGCCCGCGGTAGGGTTCCGAGCTCCCTGGTTGAGCACAGCTTTTCCCGTCATGATGCCACTGTCTTTCACGGCCATGGTGTGCATTAGCCCACGTTTCATCCAGATATATGAAAGTACGTGTGGGGTCCCTGCGTAGCATTTTTACTTGCCTTAAAAAACGACGTCGTTGTGCGATAACATCTGTCCGCTCGATGTAAAATTGACGGTGGTTGATTTTGCCATACTTCATATGCAATTTATCATGCATAATGGTGGCGAAGGAAGTTCTCGATCCGACGTAGTCAGTTTTTTCTCTAAATTTCTGGTACACATTTTTCAGAGTAGGATAATTACCTTCTGAGTGTATTTCGGATACACATGCTCGTGCAATCGAGAGGTCAAAGTCATCCAGATTCGTTGTTCGAGATTCCCTGGGCGTTTCTTTCCAGGAGTCGAAAGGTGAGGAGAGGGGGTGGTAGTTTCGCATGAAGACGCTTCGTTTCCTTCTTGAACAATTGTTCGAACGCAAGAAAAAGAAACTTGCGTTGCCTTGGAAGTTTCTTCTATCAAGGCAGATGAGCTTTTAAAACACTGTTTTCCTTTTAAGTAGCAAAATACGTTCCACACAATCTCCCTAGCCTGGCTGTGAATAGTTTTTCCTTGTTTGGCTGAAGAGCTGTTGCACGGCGACGCCATTACAAATTGACTTGTGTAGCCGCTGAAGGAGAGATCCCACAAAGCATTGCGGATGAGTGAGTAGTCGATATCAGACCGGAAACATGCCCTGTTTTTCTCTTGTTGGACGAGGTATAGATAAAGTCCCGATATATCACCTAGAATTCCTGTTTTTCGTATTTTTCGTAGAAAGGATAGTCCCTTTGCTGTGTGTTGTATTGATTGAGTTATTATTTAACTAATTCGGAGTTATAATTTAATTTTTTGAGATTGTTCTGTTCACCTACAAGTGTAATTATCCCCGACAACGCCGGGTACCTCTGCTAGTCTTCTATATATATAAAGAAGGATGTTTGTGGGTCTGTAAGTTTTTTATACAAATCTACAGTTTTATTCCGATCTTGATGAAATTTTGCATACTTTACCTTCAAAGGTTAGGTTAAGTTAGGTTAGGTTAGGTTAGGTTAGGTCACTGTCTACCTCAGATTTCGGAAAAGTAATAATTATCGATAAAAAATCGATATTCATGGTTATGGCAGGGCATATTAATGAGAAATATCTCATGACCAACAATGCAAGGTAAAGTTTATGCAACAATATGTACCAACAATGGTATAAACACGCAATGTCACGGAAATCCGATCCTGACGTGATTTCCCGCGACACTGCCTGCTATTACCGCTCGCGTGTATTCACCCGTTCGAAGGCGGGGGAGGAGCGGGGCAGATAGTGTCGTCACAACCATCAACACGCCCGAACCAATGATGCCGCAGGGAGGCTTCGTGACGGAGCAGCGACGTTTTCTTGGCGGGAGGTTCGAGGAAAGAAGTGGAGAGCGACCCGAACGACAGAAGCAGATGGTCGAGGGGTTTCCAGCTCGAGGATTACGGGAGGAGAGCTTTTTGTCGTCGAAAGCAAAGGACGTCAACGCACGGACCTTCAGCCGGGCGGAGGTAGCGATACACCGAGACGACAGTTCTCCACGCCGAGACGAGGAGTGTTCGACGGTGAAGCCCCGCAGGCGGCGAATTTGAAGAGGAGCAATTCCGTCGATATCTGCGTCCCCGACAGTACGAGACGACATGAAGATATCCCGAGGCTTGGAGTGGGAAGAACGCTCTCCACGTCAGCAACGTTCTCTGTAAGTACTCTTACATTAACGTGCTATGACCCCCGTTTCTTGTCGTCCGCGTTGAGTGACTTCCATGGTAGGGTTCGCCTACCTATCGGCGCAGTACGGGTTCGCCTACGTAATACCAAGCAAATAAGGTGCCTTTACGGAACTTTACGCTGGTTGTAAGTGTCAAAAAAAAGGAAAGGTGCACAGGTGTTTGTGACTGAGTGGGGATGGGTGTTTTAACCCATTACTTTAGTTCCCCATATGTTACATAATTCTTTATGCTTCGCTTTGTCAGTGTTCGCCCTTCTAGGCTTTATTTTGTGTGATTGTCGAACGGTGAAGTGTAACTTCGATAAGATTTTCTATCTTATGGACTCAGTGTAACCTAGATTATGGACTCAGTGTTTCATGTAATAAAGACTCAGTGCTATTATGTCTAAAGACTCAGTGTTCATGCTAAATGTAGACCCAGTCTTATTATCAAATTTTATTAGATGAGTCTGTCTTGTATTTGTTCACTCAATCAATGTCTCACGAACTTGTGCTTATTGACTCATAGGACTGAATGAACATGGTTATTATTATAGGCTGGAATTATTCTCTCGTTAACTAATTTTTGTGTATCAGAGTTTGTTTCTTTCTCCAGCCGTTGAATTGTATTTAGACTATCTGGATTTTGTCTTAGACTTAATGATCTTAAGAGGCCATATAGTTTGCTAAATGAGAATTTGGTTAGGTGATACGAATTTCACCCGTAATTTTCTAACTATTCCTCCTAAGCTAGATTAAGCATCTTAGAATACTTTTCCCAGACTTGCTCTGAGGTTTGAATGTTAGAATACTTTTGTGCGTTATTATGATATTTTCTTAAGTGAATAAGAATTGTAGTCATTTGCATAGGTTAAGCTAATTAGAGTGCTTTGAGTAATATTATGATAATTTCTTAAGTGAATAAGAATTGTGATTATTAATTAATTCTTGTTTATGCCTTGTAGCTGAGCAAGCTGTTCTTTTGGTTTAGCTGTAGATTTGCTTAGGCTAAGGTGTTTCTTTGTTAATCGGCCGGCCCATCCGACTGATTGGTGGCGTAGTTATCGCCTCATGCTGATTAATTTGTTGTTGTCATATGTATTAAACAATTTTAGGTAATGTGTTGGTATTATCATATGTAAGTCATTTAAGTTTGTTTGGCTCAGATTGTAGTTTATATTTATCAATTGTGTTTGAATGTTTAATTAAGCTTTGTTTCTTGTTTTACTTGCGTTATGCTAGGAGTTGAGTCTTAGCTCCTTGGCCTTAATTTTAGGCCCTGGTTTATTTTTGCATTCTTATTTATCAAATTAAATATTATTTGTTATCCTTACCCTGTTCACGTGTAACTCTCATTTTCCACTGCGTTATTCTCGTTTACTCTGCATTTACACGTTACACGCAATGCACAAACACTCTGCACGGACCAACAATATATATCTCATGACCAACAATGCAAGGAAATGTTTGTGCAACAATAGATATCAACAATGGTATCAACGCGCAATTCACCAATAACAATGAGCACAAAATGATGATGCAATAATAAAGCAATCCTTTCCAAGAATTATAACAATGAACATAAAATGATGATGCAATATGGATAAGTTTCAATTTGTAACAATGCATAGAATTCCTATTATTCAGGCTTTTCTTAGAAAAGAGAGTTCTTAGTACTTAACAATTTCTTGAGAATCTTTAAAATGATCAGTAACTGGAGATAATGGATAGATAGCAGACTATTGAGAAAGAGTGGAAAGACGACAGAGGAAGCACTCCTTTAGTTCCGTGCTGTATTGAGCAAATGGGAAGCAAGTAAATAGAAGAATCAGCGACCGCTAGACTACACAAAGCGATGAAAGGCCAAGTTTTGCTTCAACACATCGAGAGAAGAGTAAAATTGCAACATCATCAAGTGTACATCTAAATTAAGATTACGTGAGTAAGAAATTATTTAGACTAGCAGAGACATCCTTGGAAAGGTCCATCCATTGTGAGCTTTTAAAAATTTTCGAATTTTCATTAAGAATTTTTACTGTATTAATTCTAAGCATTTTCATGTGTTTATTTTTAAGATATATCAGAATTTACTCCAAAAACTAAAAGTCCGAGCCACGCCGGGGTTATCACCTAGCTTATTTGGTAGCACAGCAGCTCCAAACATTTCCTAAAAATATATTTTGACTATATTCTGTGGGAAAGTGTATATTTTGGAAACTGAAATGCTGATAATGCGATGACTAAATGTTCGTTTCCAAGAATTTTTGATAACGAGACTAAAGTGAAGATGCAGTGACAGAACATTAATAAGGCAGCGTGTATTGATTAGGCATAGGAGTCACGCGTCTCTCCCTTGAGCTCCCTATCAAACCTCCAGACGACTGGCAAAAATTTATGTGTTTGGAAAGGAAAGAGAAGGAACGAGTATTGGTCAGAGAAACTCTGCAACTAAAACAGAAAAAGCTATACGGGAGTTTGAAACATCTGAACAGCGGCATCCTTGGAGAGGTCCAGCCATTGTGAGCCTTTAAAAAAAATTTTTCGAATTTTTACTGTATTAGTTCTAAGCGTTTTCATGTGTTTATTTTTAACATATTGCAAAATTTAATTTAATTTTTTGAGATTGTTCTGTTTACCTACAAGTTGAAATATCCCGGGCAACGCCGGGTACCTTTGCTAGTCTATCTATATATATAAAGAAGGATGTTTGTGGGTCTGTGGGTGGGTCTGTGGGTGGGTCTGTGGTTCTGTGTGTACGTTTTTTATACAAATCTACAGTTTTATTCCGATCTTGATGAAATTTCGCATACATGACCTTCAAAGCATGAGGAAGGTCACTGTCTACTTCAGATTTCGAAAAAATAATAATTATTGATAAAAAATCGATATTTATGGTTATGGCAGGGCATATTAATGAGAAATATCGCATGATCAACAATGCAAGACAAAGTTTTTGCAACAATGGTATCAACACGCAATTCACAAACACTCTGCACGGACCAACAATATATATCTCATGACCAACAATGCAAATAAAAGTTTGTGCAACAATAGGTATCAACAATTGTTTCAACACGCAATTCACCAATAACAATGAGCTCAAAATGATGATGCAATGATAAAGCAATCCTTTCCAAGAATTATAACAATGAACATAAAATGATGATGCAATATGGATAAGTTTCAATTTGTAACAATGCATAGAATTCCTGTTATTCAGGCTTTTCTTAGAAAAGAGAGTTCTTAGTACTTAATAATTTCTTGAAAATCTTTAAAAATGATCAGTAGCTGGAGATAATGAAGAGTTAGCAGACTATTGAGAAAGAGTGGAAAGACGACAGAGAAAGGGAACCGTTAGCTCCGTGCTGTATTGAGCAAATGGGAAGCAAGTAAATATAAGAATTGGCGACCGCTAGACTACCCAAAGTGATGAAAGGCCAAATTTTGCTTCAACACAGCGAGAGAAGAGTGGAAATTGCAACAACATCAAGTGTACATCTGAAGTAAGATTACCTGAGTAAGAAATTATTGGAGCGGTCCATCCATTGTGAGCCTTTAAAAAGATTTTTTTCGAATTTTCATTAAGAATTTTTACTGTATTAATTCTAAGCATTTTCATGTGTTTATTTTTAAGATATTGCAAAATTTAATTTAATTTTTTGAGATTGTTCTGTTTACATCCAAGTGTAATTATCCCGGGCAACGCCGGGTACCTCAGTCTTTAATGCAAGGCAAAGTTTGTACAACAATAGGTATCAACAATGGTATCAACACAATTCACAAACGCTCTGCATGGACCAACAATCAATATCTCATGACTAACAATGAAAGGAAAAGTTTGTGCAAGTGTAATTATCCCGGGCAACGCCGGGTACCTCTTCTAGTTATCTATATATATAAAGAAGGATGTTTGTGGGTTTGTGAGTATTTAATACAAATCTACAGTTTTATTCCGATCTTGATGAAATTTTGCATACTTGACCTTCAAAGCATGAGGAAGGTCACTGTTTTCCTCAGATTTCGTAAAAATAATAATTATTGATAAAAAAATCGATATTCATTATGATGGCAAGGCATATTAATGAGAAATATCTCATGACCAACAATGCAAGGCAAAGTTTGTGCAACAATAGTTATCAAAATGGTATCAACACGCAATTCACAAACATTCTGCACGGACCAACAATATATATCTCATGACTATAAATGCAATATAGATATGTTTCAATTTGTAACAATGCATAGAATTCCTGTTATTCAGGCTTTTCTTGGAATTGAGAGTACTTAGTACTTAACAATTTCTTGAAAATCTTTAATAATGATCAGTAACTGGAGATAATGGAGAGTTAGCAGACTATTGAGAAAGAGTGGAAAGACGACAGAGGAAGCGGTCCTTTAGCTGCATGCTGTATTGAGCAAATGGTAAGCAAGTAAATAGAAGAATCGGCGACCGCTAGACTACACAAAGAGATGAATGGCCAAGTTTTCCTTCAAGACATCGAGAGAAGAGTTGGAATTGCAACAACATCAAGTGTACATCTAAAGTAAGATTACGTGATTAAGAATTTATTTAGACAATCTGTGGCATACTTGGAGAGGTCCATCCATTGTGAGCCTTTAAAAATTTTTTTTTCGAATTTTCATTAAGAATTTTACTGTATTAATTCTAAGCGTTTTCATGTGTATTTTTAAGTTATTTCAAAATTTAATCCAAAAAACAATGAGTCCGAGCCACGCCGGGGTTACCACCTAGCTTATTGGGTAGCACAGCAGATCCAAACATTTCATAAAAATACATTTTGACTAAATTCTGTGTGAATGTGAATATTTTGGAAACTGAGATGATGATAATGCGATGACTGAACGTTCATTTCCAAGAATTATTAATAATGAGCATAAAATGATAATGCAGTGATAGGACATAAATAAGACAGCTCTATTGAGGAGGCAAAGGAGTCACATGTGTCTCCCTTGAGTTGCTTATCAAACGTCCACACGACTGGCAAAAATTTATGAAACTGGAAAGGAAAGAGAAAGAACGCGTATTGGTTACAGAAACTCTGCAGCTAAAACAGAAAAATCCACACGGGTATTGGAAACATCTGAACAACTGGAGTTTCGAATAGAGCAAAAGGGTATACTGGGATGCCTCGCTTAAATCGTGAATGTCACGAAAAGTGTTGATCACGAAAACCTTAATAACGTCAAAAATATTAATGATAGAAAAATGAATGATATTGCATTCGATAGTATATAAAACAAAGCATCTTTCAGACTTTGACCAACTTAGTGGCGACGTCATCGCCGGATGCAATCGAAGTACAAAATTGAGTCAGAAAATCTGCTCTCTGGCGGAGATTAATTTAGTCTAGCTCCGGCTTCCTTTGTGATAGCACGGCATTTTAGGTGTCATTTGTTTTATCTTTTTGTGCTTTATAAAATAGCTTAAAAATTAAACCTTCAATATTTAATAATATCTAAGATATCGGCCTTCGAATTGTGGAAATTTTGGAAAACTTACAGAATTTCCAAGTTTATGCATAATAAACGCCAGAAAAATTATAGAAAACGTCACAGGTAAACAGACCGAGAGATGGGGAATCCATGAAGATCCAGATGTTCGATGTTGAACGTCTACGGGCTCAACAGGAACGACTGAAAGTTGAGTTGTCGCCAAAGTGAACAATAGCCCAAAGTGAACGAATGCGCCAATAACTTCCACCGCTCAATTCGACGCAAATAACATATCTGATGATAAAAACGTTTCAACATCGAGTGATAAAATCCAACCCATGGAGGTCTATAATTAGCCATAACCGTCAACATTAGCAGCATCTTCATCAAATGCGATATATGTACTGACAGACTGGTCTAACTATAGACGACTGATTGACGCTGGTATCAACGTTAAAGAGTTTTTCAAGGGTGTAGTGAGATCTATACTAGGAAGTGTTTACTCTGAGTGGCCAGATTATTATGACCACTTGAAATTAGCTATGATTTCGCAATGAAGTTGCTAAAGAGCCGGACTAGTGTAAATAGGCAAGCAGGTTGTTTACCACGACATTGGAAGTGATTTGTTTCAGAAGATTATAGATAAATGACGCAATTTAGCAGCCTTTGATGATTGTTGGCGTTCGGAGCCATGGAGCTAATATCAGCAAAACGGCTGCATTCGTTAAATGTTCAAGAACAGCTGCTATTAAATTGTTACAGACTGGACTGTCTGCCGGAAAACTGAGTCTGAACGTGCCAGTTGTGACCGTCAACGAGTAGTCAATGTTCGGGCAAGACTGGTACAAGAAAACAGAATGGCAACAGCCTATCAAATTACTGCAGATCTTTATCAGGGATCCTCTCAAATGATTTCTGAACGCACTGTTCGCCATACACTGTATAGTAAGGAATATGGGAGCCGAAGGCCAGTTCGATCACCTTTGCTATCTGCAGTTAACGTCTCCAATTCGCACAGGAATACAAGGATTGGGCAGGTGAGCATCGGAATAAAGTCATGTGGTCTGATGAACCACGTTTTCAGTTGCATCATGCAGATAAGAGAATGAGAATTTGAAAGCATGGACCCCCACATGCATGAGTACAATCCTTCAAGCTCGTGGGGGCAGTTATGGTTTGGGGCATGTTTTCCTGGCATGTTATGGGTCCTTTAATTTGTGTACAAAAACTCTGAATATCAGAACATACATGAGTATCTTTACTGATCAAGTTCATGCAATCGTGTTGATGGTGTATCCAAATGGAGATGGCTTCTTCCAACGTTGCAATGCGCTATGCCACGCTACTCGTATTTTGCAAGAATAGTTTCAAGAACAAACAATTCCTGTGGTTGTTTGCTTCAAAAAAATTGTTTTTTCTACTAAATGTATGCTTTAACCTCTATGTTGATTCCACAATTGAAAATGATAGTAAGGCGAGATTGTTGCGATCGCCACGAACGACGACGAACCTGGCTTAGGTGGCCCCCATAATGACAAATTTCAATCCAATTGAGCATTTGTGGGAGAAAGTTGAAAGAGCCTCAGACAGGTGGTTCCAAAACCAACAAATTTCACACAACAGGTAAAGATTGTTATGACATCATCTGCCAAGCACAACAGTGGCCGAAAGTCGAAGCTCACTGATAGAGACAGAAGGGGTTTGAAGCGGATTGTGGCCAGAAAGCACAAGACAACAGCATTCATTGTGTCAGATTCCTCGCATTACCTTTCAACATCTCGTGGAGTAAATGCCAATCGCCGCAATATTGAAGACAGAAGTTGGCCCAACGAAGTACTGATGGGGTTGTCATAATAATCTGGCCACAGTGTATATTCATCCTAAAGTGTTGATATCTGATATGGAAATGTTGTTGTTCAGTGCGATAATGAAATATTCACCAACAACTAGACCAGTCAGTTACAACATGGAGGTGGATACTAATATTGCAATTATGACAGTTAGCATTATCAATGCAGATGCTACATTAAATTTATATGCTCTTAACTTTATGAAGAAACATTTTAATTTAGATTACAAACCCATCGAATCACCTATTACACTGGTGGCAGTACTATAAACTTGATGTTTGCACGAAATATTGATTCTTGTCTGTTGCCATTTCTAACATACTTCTCTTATCATTGACCAGTGATTTGTAAATTGAGAATGCCATAAAGGTTTGGTTAAAAATTTATGATGAATTGCAAGTACATTTTTTGTTTGAACATTTTATATCAGAAATTAATTTTTTTAAATTGTGTTGCACAAAGTTCTTTCTTATTCGCCATGTGGCCTCAAGACGTATTCTACGATTTAACTAGCGGCCGTGTCCCAACACAGCGCCGTAAAAAAATTTTTTATAATCTTTTCATTTATTATTTTTTTTAAAAATTATTGAAAAATTTGGAAGCACAGTAATGGGTCTATAATTTTTAGGATCCATTCTATCTCCATTTTTAAAGATGTAATTTATTTTTCCAGATTTCCATTCTTTTGAAATAGTACCTGTTTGAGATTTTTTAAGTTTTGTCTGGCTGGCGCTCACGCGCGGACTTTGGACTCGGAGATTGTCGATACTCTCAACTCTCCCCTTGTTTTTTTGAAGAAGAAGAATGCAATAGAGCGTTGGCGCGCGAGAACAGCTATTTTGTGCTATCCTTATTAATAATTGTATTATTAGTTTTTTAAGTAATAAATATAGTTTTAATTAGAAGTTAATCATATAACGTGTGTGTTATTCATTAAACATCAACATTTGGTCCTTCGAGCCGGATAAGGACATGCAAATTACGAATGAATAACACTAATGAAAAACCATCGCTTATTCAACGGAGATATAAAAATCAACTCAACACTAACAAGGAGTGACAATACCGGAGAGACCCGACACGTCGCAGCCGAAGCAATACAGCAGTCAACGTCGCCGGATTGGATCACAAAAATCAACGGTCAACGCAGCATAGAGACGACAGAGGAATCAGCAGCCAGCGCAGCACACAGGCGACCGGCCAGGTATCGAGACGATCCATCGGCCAGCACATCAGCGAGGCGACCTTCAAGCGTCACACAGGCGGACTTTGCAGCAGCAAGGCATCACACGGTCATCCCTACACACGACACGTCAAATTCATAAGCAACCAGAGCAACTTCACAATCAGGTGATGCAAATTATTCCTTAAACCTATTTTCCTAAAATAAACCCTAACTCAAAACCTAACCTTTTATCCTTAACGGGGGTCTGAAATTAAATTATTGTGATCAGGCATTCAGTTTAAAACAACAACAATAACAAAACTTTCGTATAATTTCATCATAATTTGATTCCATTAACATGCCAATTTAAAAACCAATATATCAGAAGAGTTAAGGAAATTAAATTTAAGAGGAGGAGCCGTCAAAAGGCAATTAAAGAACTTTTACGATTATGTCGCAGGATGCGAAAATGATAAGACACAATTGAACGAGAGAATAGAAAGAGCACCAGAAATATGGCAAAAATTTGAAGATTTAAATCACGAAATCGAATGCTTACAAGAGGCTACACAAGACGAAGAACACATTAGGGCTTTTATCCAATATGAGAATAATTATTATGCTGCAATGGCAAAGGCACGAGAAATGCTACAACAGGTATCAACAAATATATCACCCATGCATGCACCAATTCAGGGTCAAGAAGCAGCCGGGAATTTGGCGCAAACTCAACCAGTGAAGATAAAATTACCGCCCATGACAATCCAGCCCTTTTCAGGGAAATATGAACATTGGCTTTCATTCAAAGATTCGTTCACCAAAGCAGTTCATAATCAAGAGAACTTGCCTAATGTTCAGAAATTTCAGGTTCTGAGAGGTTTACTGACCGATAATGCATTGAAGGTAATCTCCGCGCTCGAGGCAACGGATGCAAATTATACAGAAGCTTGGCAATTACTCGAAAATCGATATACAAATACAAGAATCATAACAAACGCTCATATGAAAGAGAGATCTAAGCCAAATCAGACCAAATTGAGATCTCTAGTTGATACTGTTCGAATACATCTTCGTTCTCTCAAATCACTGCAGCAACCCGTTGATGAATGAGATACCATGCTAAGCTACTTAATTACAAGCAAACTAGACAACGTCACGAAAGAAGAATGGGAGAGAGAAGTCAGTGCTACGGAGAATTTACCTACTTTGAATATGTTTCTCAGATTTCTGAAGAGAAGAAGCCAAATATATGAAATGGTAGAAAGAGGAAAAGCAAAAATAGATATTTCTCAAACAACTAATTCAACAAGAAAGAAGAAAAGAGTAGCGTTAGCAAGAACATCATTAGAGGCAAAAACAGCAAGATGTATTGTTTGTAATGAACCACACAAGATGTACCAGTGTGAGAGATTTCTAAAACTCACCGTGGAGGCAAGAAGTCAAAAAACTGAATTTATGCATGAACTGTTTGAGAAGGGGCCACAAATACATGGATTGCAGATCTTCATCATGTCGACATTGTGATCGTAAACACAACAGTTTGCTGCATAAGAAGGACAACAAGGCAAGCACAAAATCTGTTGAGCGAGTAGACATGGACATACTATGGAAAGGGAAAGACAGAGACAAAATATAAGGGTAGTACAAATGAAAACGAAACTTATTTATTTTATCCAAAGTGTATACAAGGAATTTATAGATACTCTCCAAATGCGTTAGGGCATTTATCCCACTGTATAAATTCCTTTATGGAAGAAGTCGGTTGCGTGTGGAACCATTCTAAAACCTCTTCCTTCACTTCATCTTCCGACTGAAACCTGCGGCCTTTCAGATGTTTCTTGAGATCTCTAAACACGTGAGAGTCACATGGGGATATGTAAGGGCTGTAAGGTGGATGCTGCATTGCTTCCCAGGTGAACTTTTTGATGAGGTCTACCGTTGCTTTCGAGGTGTGAGGACGCGCGTTGTCGTGGAGAAAAAGTACTCCTTCTGTAAGTCCGGCTTTTCATGGCCGCGCGCAGTGCCTTCAATGTTTCCCCATATCGTGCTGCGTTAACTGTGGTGCTTTTTCAAGAAAGTCCAGTAAGTCGGGCCTTTACGATCAAAAAACACGGTCAACATCACTTTCCCCGTGCTGTTTGCGATTGCTTTTGATTCTTTCGGGGGTGGTGACCCATAATGCTTCCATTGACGGCTTTGACGTTTGCTTTTGGGCTGGAAATGAAAGCCAAGTTTCATCCCCTGTAACGATTCTGTCGAGAAAACTCTCTCCTTCCGGTTCATAGCGAGTCATATGTTGCAGGGACATGGCTATTCGAACTCCAAGTTATTTGATGTCAAATGATGCGGGACCCATTGTGCACACATTTTTCTGTAGTGCAGATGGTTCATGATTATGGAGTGAACAATTCCACGACTAAGGCCAGTTTTAGCAACCACGACATCGATTGTCACTCTTCTGCTTTTCTTTAAGACAGCGTCAATTTTGGCTTTGGAATCATCCGTGATGGTGCGGTTTGCTTGTCCAGGTCGTTGACCATCTTGCAATGATGACCGTCCCTCCGAAAACCTCTTGCTCCATGCCCAAACACGAGTGAAGGTTAGGCAGTCATTTCCATAGATTTTCTGCATACGACGATGAATTTCAAAAACTGAAACTCCTTCTCATGTCAAAAAACGAATTACTGCTTCCTGTTCCTGTTTCGTTGACTCCATTTTGTTGTTTGGACGAAGCGATCACGCGCAGGGCTTCGAAGCGCGAGCTATCGTACTTTGTCACGTGATGTGAGGTTTCGCAATTGTTGAAAACAAAAACTTACGATCCTACACGTCGTTTTTTTTTCCACACAAATTTTCGTTTTCATTTGTACGACCCTTATACATGAGGAAATCCAGATCAGAAGAGCAAAACGTTCGAACAGCACCCTCCTCAACAATCAAACATCCTTCGAGAGGGACGGCCTCAGATTAAGTTAGATCAGACGACCGGAAGAGCTCTACCGTGGATCAGCGCTTTAGATGAGTCTTCTATTAGGTCCGCGATAGGAAGGGGATATATATGAGGCACCGTCTTCCAGTTTTCTTGTGGAAGACCTCTTTGGGTTAGTCAGGCTTCTTGACTATTTCAGTATATTTCATGTGGAATTTATTCGTGAATGATGGATGATTCGGCTCAATCGTGATTCGGTGGATCATGATTGACAGTCGAAAAGTGTTCACACAGCACGCACAGTAGTGTGATTGATCAACACCACCTAGCGAGCGATAGTTGTGTGATTCCGTTTCTAAAATGGCTGCTGAAGGAATCTGTTGAGGCTATATAGTGAAAAATCTGGGTCGAGGTTCCATAACCTCTTTTTCGAACGTAATTCGAGGCGAATGATGTTTCGGGAACATCGTTGAGCGGATCATCATTCGCGCGAACGAATCACAATCCAACGAATGACGTTTCGTTCACATTGCACTTCTCGATCATGATTGACGTCTGGATCATGATTCAGATGTGCAATGTGAACGAGGTATTAGGCAATAAAAACATTGTTTTCGTATCACCGTGATTGTTTTTTTTTCTCGTTTATTCATCATATTGTGATACTAGCCATGGATTTCATCAATAAATAAATAGTTTAAAACAGCCAATCCAATTATAGCCAGTACAATATCGTTTTTGAACTATTTATTTATTGATTTTATTAATATTATTTCATGAAATTTATACTAAATATACAATAGAATATATATCTAGTTTCCATTAAACATTCAACTAAATAATTATTTACAGAATGTATATATTAAACAAATTTTAACATTATTAAATGGGAAATGAGTTCTTATTAATATTATAACATTTTTGTATTTTTTCGAAATGTTAGAATAAATATTAATTTTTTATTTTAGTTTACTTTTTGAGATAAAAAAAAAGAAAAAAAACAAGAGAAAATTGTTTAATTTCGATATTTTTATTAGAATTTTCGTTGAACCATTTTGTGCTTTTAATTAAAAAAAATAACTCCATTTTAATTCAAAGAAATAGAAATCTTATATATAAAATGCTAAATCCTCCTGCTCCGTGCCCGTTTCCATAGTGACGAGCAACAATACAACCTTCATGGTTTTCAACAAATGAAAAAGCACTGATTGTTGAAATCCAAAAATCGCAGCCGACGAAAATGACTATTAAAAAAATCTTATCTTTTTCGTAGGCTACGGTTCAAAAATATATTGTCAAAGATTTAATGATATACATCTATTGACATTTAAAAATAGCATACTAAAATAAATAAAAAAAATCAAATTAAAAACTAAGTAAGTAATTAAGCTATTCTAAATTACGAAATTCATTACGATTCTTATTTTTTAAATTATGAAACCGATTAAACTGAGCAATGAGGAAGGTAAAAAAGAAACCGATGAGCCATTTTCACTGAAGAGCAAGGTTTACATATAACAGTTGAGATGTGTTTTTGTGTTAGGTTATAACTGTCAAATTGACAGTAGTGACTTTATCACATCGTAATAGGACACATTGTGTTAGTATCGCCTTCATATTAGAGCGACTTTTTTACTATTGGCAAAACTGTCAATCATCGCAGTCCTTTCAATTATCACAGTTCTGTCACAAATCAATTATTTTTAAAATAAGATCGAACTTACAGTTTACGCTGCTGCAGTGACAGTCGTACGCCGGGCTTTGGAATAGAATCAAAAGTAAGCTGTGTCAGACGCGAACTGTGGTGATCCGTTGTACAACCCTAGCGTCAATGAACTTCGGACACCTACAGAATTTTGGATAAGTACAACGAAACTAATTGTAAACAAATGAAAATTACTTTATTGAGTGCACAGAGCTTTAGTACAACTGTGAAATAGCATTTTAACATAAAAACAAACAGGAGAAAATTAAATAAGCGACTTTTTGTAATGTTCCGTTTTCAACACGTTGCAATGAACTTCGTACACCGTACCGTTTATTGCACATTACCACTGAGTGGCGTCACCTTTCCGACGAATGACGCTCCGAAGTCGTTGAGGCATGCTGGACACTAACTTCTGCGTTGTTTCTACTGGAATTTTGGAAAAGACAAGAATACGTGTTTATAGCGACAACAGTGATAATGCCAAAAAAACAGAGCTTCATGGAACAAACATCTTACTGATGATTAAGGCAGAATTGTTCGATATGCCCTCCGCCTTGTTCCGCTACTAATAGGAAGTGCAAAATGGCATGCTCAACAACAGATCGGAGGGTATCTGTAGTGATGCAATGGATGTGGTGTGTGATGCTTGCCTTCAAGTCGGCTAGATTCTCAATCCGCCCGCTGTAAACAACATTCTTCAGGTACCCCCAAAGCCAGAAATCACGCGGTTTAAGTCGGGGGAAGGTACCCCCGACTTAAATCCAGGTACCCCCAAAGCCACGTTGTTGGAAAATGGCGGCTTATGATCATAGCATCTCCGAAATGAGCACTCAGCAGCTTTTTTCACAGGAGTAGCAATGTGCGGAGGAGCGCCATCTTGCATGAATATTGTGCGATCCACACACTGATGCTGCTGAAGTGCCGGAAGGACATGGTTTCGCAAAAGTGCTTCATACCGTTTGCCAGTAATTTAGCAATCATTTTTCGCAGATCATTTGTGGTTATTGGATCCGATTTTATGGATTTTAATGTCCGAAACTTCCTACTAGCTGTTAGTGCACACTCATCGTTCTTATAAAAAAAATGGAAAAATGTTATAAAACAGGTTATAGAAAAATGTTTAAACCGCCTTGAGAAAAATTTTCGATTTACCACCTCCATGTTTGTCAAGGTGCGGTTTATTAAGACCCACATCTTACCTATTTTGTCTTCTAAATGCTTATTCACTCTGCCGTCGTACAAAGGCTTACAAAAAATCCGTAAGTCTTTAGTGAACTGTGTGTGGGGATTAAAAGACAGGCGCCATCCTCTTTATCCCCTATGAAAGAGGGGGTTTAGATCTGCCTGAAGTTAAGAGATACCTTACTGCGGCCGGAATGGCTGCCTTGATTCGGGTTTTCTATCAACCATCTCCCGCGTCTGGGCGGCGTTTGTATTCTTACACCTGAAATTCTTCTTCAGAGTGAATAAGCTACCTGTGCCATCTTCGTTGCCAGTGACTATTTGTTTTCATTTCCCGGACTTATACAGATAATTTTTTACAAGATTTAAAGACTTTTTTACCCGGATTGTGTCAATTGAACCCACAAGACTGGGGAGGCTTGCGCCTCTCCTGGTTTTTCCTGCAGTCAGACCAGGGTGTTGTCCCGGATGTCATCCGTCTTCATCCTGGTCACCCATGGGCAGCGATTCTTAAGACGATCAAAGATCTCGCATTAGAGAGAACCGTCTTTAACTATCAATGGCGGTTGTTGCATCATGGATACTACTCTCTCCAACGCCTCCATCGATTGCTGAAACAATGCCAAGCCTCTGGGATTCCAGAAACAGTTGAACATGTTTTTTTCGAGTGCTCGTTCGCCCAATCCATTTGGGGTCGTCTGAAGCGTCATTTTGGCTTGACGAGCATGTCATATCAGTTCGTGCGGATCCTAATGGATGATTCTACCAGCGAACCGCTGAAAAAGGACCTAGCCGTTTCCATTGCCTTTCTCGTAAAAGATATATGGCTACAGTAGCTAAAAGTAATAGTGTGTGCATTGAATAATAAATGCAGCCATGAGAAGTGAATGACGACTGATGACACCTCCAGATGGCATGACAATCAAATGCGCCGACAATTACTCTATAATGCATGGCATTCAATGTAAGTTTAACAGCATTAACGCTTTAAAAATACTTGTTTAATAAAATAAAATAAAGATTGTAAACTTGAAATAATATGCAGATAAACCAATTAAATGAATTTCAAAGCAGTAATCGTTTTACTTATCATTTAATCAAATAGCCATTTTTTTCATTACTCGGTTGGTTTACATTTGCTTTATGGTTTCGTTGTGCCTGTAAATTAAAATTTAAAATATAATAATATAACTTAGGACGATTATTACTCATGATACGAGTGGAATTAAAATGCCGAATTATTTGATTTGATTTTGAAAGTGGAAGATGCATTCACAATGTGAAACAGAATTGCATTCAGATATGCTAAATAATATTGCAAAATGTTTGTCTGTGATACGTATAAATCCTGTCGGATGAAATCTCCATAACACTGCAGTAACAAATAGCACTATCAAGTTCTACGTTCTTACGCGCTTGCACTTTCTAGTAAAAACACTAGACAAAGAAAATAAGTGCAAAACGTGAGAAAAGTAAACTTTTAAAGCTCAGCAGACGTACTCAATAAAATATTGCATATTTGATTTTATTTAGTTACCATATGTAAAATGAATATAATAAAAATACTAACCACACTAATAAATGATTATATAGGTTTTGTAATTAGATCGTAAAAATGAGTTAAGAACTAAATGAAGAATTAACAATATTACTGTAAAAAACATAATTTATAAAATCACAGAAAATCAAAATGTATAAATTATGAAAAATTGTAAAATATAAAAAGAACATTTCAATTTAAAAACCATTACACTTTTCCACATAACAACAGCTATTCGATTAAATAATAAATAAAACGAATACTGTTTTGAAATTCATTTAATTAGTTTATCTGCATATTATTTCAAGTTTACAATCTTATTTTATTTTATTAAACAAGTATTTTTAAAGCGTTCGGCCTGTTAAACTTACATTGAATCCCATGCATTACAGAGTAATTGTCGGCGCATTAGATTGTCGTGCCATCTTGCGGTGTCATCAGTCATGATGACGCGAAATCAGTGGCAATGGGCGCACTATTTCTTCTAGCCACTGTAATATGGCTAGCTCGAATAGACAGAGCAAATGGTGGGGCTCCATCTATTGTAGGGGTATGGAAGAAAGCGCAAAGCATCTGCATTCATTCCTGCTCCTGGAATGGTTTCGGCTGGGTCCCCTTACTTTTAAGAAGCGCTATACGTCTTCCAAGCGCTTATGTGTCGTCATCAGTAGATTGCAAGGTGACTACATCTTTCACTTCACGTTTCCTTCAATCTACTGATGGCCCACAGATGGGCGAACGGGCCTCGTTTCGAGACGTTTAAATACGAGGGCGTTTTGAAAAGTAATGCCTTCATGGCTGTAGCTTTTTTTATTTGGTAACCGATTTTCAAAATTCTGTTTGTACCTAATATTTCCATTTGTCTTCTATGTAATGCACTGTTCACTTTTCGACATAGTCCCCATCCCTTTCCACGCATTGCGCCAACGCGTGACTAGTTGGGTGAACCCGTCGGAGAGGAATTCCGGAGTTGTTGTCGACACCAGGATGGAATGGCAGCGTTTACCTCGCCGTCAGAACCAACTCATGTCCCTTAAGGTGGTCTTTCTTTTTTGGGAAGCGGTGAAAGTGGCAAGATGCAGAGTCTTTCATCTTTGAACTTCAGTCATTCATCTTTGAACTGTAGGCGCTGCAACGCCTGTGTTGTGTGGCGACTCGTGTGCGGGCGGACGTTATCGTACTCCAGAAGAGAGTCCAAAGCTGCCATTCAATTCTGGTGTCGACAACAATCCCAGAATTCCTCTCCGACTGGTTCACCCAACTACTGACGCATTGGCGCAATGCTTGGAAAGGAATGGGGACTATATCGAAAAGTGAATAGCGCATTACATAGAAGACAAATGGAAATATCAGGTACAAAAAGAATTTTGAAAATCGGTTACCAAATAAAAAAGCTACAGCCATGAAGGCATTACTTTTCAAAACGTCCTCGTAAGTTACGCAGTCCTACAGGGCTGCTGGACTACTTAGCATGTGCGTCTGATACCCTGAACTAAGATCGTTTAAGGGTATTCGCTTGGGCAATTAACATCCTTGCTCCAGCTCCAACAGCATCCCAGTGCCCGCCTTGAAGATGGACCGCTGCTGAACCATGAGGGAAAATCCCGCCAGCCAAGGAAATTTTGGAGACAACGATTTAGTAGGACTATGTTTCTGTTAATTATTCTGATCGTTATGGCTCTGCTAATTCAGATGGTCCGAGCCGAACCTAGACGAGAGGAAGCGAGGAGAAGGTCGATCAAGCGGAGTTGGCAGACGACATCAGGGACTAAAGGCGGACGAGGAACATAGCCGAGGAAAGTGATACCAGCCGCCCATGAGAGGAGCCACATGTAGCCGTCGCCCGGCAGATGACTCCTATCGGACCAGAATCTCCATAAATAAGGAAGGCCCATATTCAGCTCGAAATCGTAAGTATAATAGGCTTAGAAACTTTGATTCCGTATTGGACTTTGGGATTTATGATAAAGCCGAACGAAATCAGCCGGACTCATTCAAGCGTGACGCCGTCCTGCCATTGGACGTGGTTCCAGAGCTTGTGGTCGATAGTGGTAGCGAAGCCAATTCAAGTCCGACTGTTCATGTCGCAGCCTCCAAGCAATCCGAAACAGATGATCCAGAGCAGACATGGTTAGCCCCGGTACTAGGCACACCAGACAAGACTGCTAGCCCGTCGCCACTCGTCCCACCAAGCCAGCATACACCAAATTCTCTCCCGTGGAAGCTCGAGACCGTCGAAGTGATATTTCCGTTAGCAGATATAGCCGGTATTCTCGCGGGGCACCCTGCTGAATGTCCGCGCTTGGACACGGAAATATCATCTAAGGGTACTCAAGTAGACTTTAAGAATTTAGACTGTTTAATGACTAAGAGATATTTCATTTATTATCTGCTCTTTGATAGTGTCGATAGTTGTCTAATAACCCGTTCTACTTTGCACAGTTCTCTTTCCACGGTCGACAAACCTATTTAGGTCGCCGCCTACCTGTTCATCGGTGACGAATTGCCAAACCCCTTTAACCGAAATCTTAGAAGGTGACATCAGACCACTTACCTTGCTACTCGACCCTACTTCTTGCGAGACAATCGCCGGGAGTCTTGGATATAGTGAGACCGCACCTCAGATGAATGACCGCACCACTGTTATTGGAATCAGCACGTGAATTGGACTAATTCATTTATTGTGATTTAATATTAATTCATCATTGACTTTAATCTTTATAATTCTACTCTGATAAATTCAAGTAATTTATTAAAATTAATTAAATTAATTGCTCAAAATGGCTAGACCAATCTTGATGAAATTTTTCATGGTAATTCCGATGGACCCTGGGAAGGTTTTAGCATAATCTTAAAAGGGAAGTAGTGAAGCTCCGTAGGTCCCTATGTTCCACCGCATGATGGCGCCACTGCTGATTTGGCTCCAAGCTTATTTTCCTGTTAACTTTTATTTACAAAATGATAAAATCTAAAATGAATGACAACATATCAAAAATAAAATTTCAATTGTGCATTTATTAAACTTTATTGCCTTTTATTATTAATAAATTTAAAACAGAATTATACTCTTAAGAAAAAAATAACAGTACAAATATAATCAGAGAAAGAGTTCAAATATTAAGAGAGCAATTTTGCAAATTTTTTATGTGTTTTACATTTCACTGCATTACAAACATGTGTCCTCAATCTCTCGCCATCAAATAAAAACTAGTCTGGATAAAATACAAAATACAGGGTGAACAAAATATATTCGCTAAACACTTAAATTCTCGTGGCCACTCCTTACAGGACGTTGGTCTTTATACTCTTCATAACAACTTCCATAACAAGAAAGAAAGAAAGCAATTCGAGTCCTTTAATCATGAAATTCAATTCCTTATAATGACATTAACCTTCGCAAAGGCACCATTCTTTCATTGCCTTTCCCCCATTCCCCTCTCCCTCCAACTATTCTCTAATTTGTCAAGGGGCTTTCTTCAGCTGCTTTCAGTGTCTTTGGCTTTCCCTCCACCCCCCCCCCCCCCCTTTTAAAGGCCCCTGTATATAGGACGTCTTCTAAGCCCCTATTACTATCCAAAACGTCAGGTTTTTTTTTGTTTTTTTTACAAAATCTTACCACGCTGTGTTCACTTCTTTTTAATAAATTAATTATAAATTTAAAGACACATTTTGTGTATCATAATGATGATATGAGAGTACTATGACTAAGCATCTATTTGATTTTTTTTTTATTCAAATTATTTTTTAAATATACATACTTTCATTAACAATTTATTTAACTACATAACAAAGAAATAATAAATAATATTTGTTCTACAATATCTTTTAAATGAAATTAAATAAACGACCCAAACTACAAAACAATTTCTGCGAATGGAGCCAAATCTGCAGCAGCGCCACAGTTTCACAAAATTTTTTAGTTTACTTTTATCTCTAATAAAGAAATGTATACAACAATTGGTTTCAGATAAGCATTAAATCTTCAGTAATAAAAAATTATTTTCTTCTATGTCAATGTAAAAGCATAAGGCAGTTTCACTACTTCCCTTCTATGATTATGGTTTTAGGTAGGTTATGATGGAGATGTCGCGCTTCATGGATAGCACACTATACAATTCGTTATCCTCCTCCCTAAAAGAGGTTAATATGGTTAATTATATAGTGCCGCACCAATTAATGTGTTAAGTATATAGTGCAACACCAGTTAATGTGTTAACAAACTTTCAACCCCCCC
>JAHWFO010069718.1:168290-205357 GCA_023313115.1 Rhysida immarginata | reverse complement strand
TATTGGTTTAGTAGCACGTGCCCTAATGGTGCCCTATGAAACCATTGGAACTTTCAATGCTAAGATATGGCATGTAATATATCAAACGACTCGTAACAAGGTGCCATGACTGAATATCACGAGAAAATAATGATAATGGTTATTGGTTTAGTAGCACGTGCCCTAATGGTGCCCTATGATACCATATGGTAACCTTGGAACTTTCAATGCTAAGATATGGCATGTATAATATCAAACGACTCGCAACAACGTGTCATGAGTGACTATTACGAGAAAATAATGATAATGATTAACAGTTTAGTAGCACGTGCCCTAATGGTGCCCCATGGCATGATATGGTACCATTGGAAGTTTCAATTCTAACACATGGCATGTAATATATCAAACGACTCGTAACAACATGTAATGAGTGAATATCATGAGAAAATAAAGATAATTGTTTTTGGTTTAGTAGCAAGTGCCCTAATGGTGCCCTATGAAACCATATGGTACCATTGGAACTTTCAATGCTAAGATATGACATGTAATATATCAAACGACTCGTAACAACATGTAATGAGTGAATATCACGAGAAAATAATGATAATGGTTATTGGTTTACTAGCACGTGCCCTAATGGTGCCCTATGGAACCATTGGAACTTTCAATGCTAAGATATGGCATGTAATATATCAAACGACTCGTAACAACATGTAATGAGTGAATATCACGAGAAAATAATAATAATGGTTATTGGTTTACTAGCACGTGCCCTAATGGTGCCCTATGGAACCATTGGAACTTTCAATGCTAAGATATGGCATGTAATATATCAAACGACTCGTAACAACGTGCCATGAGTGACTATCACGAGTAAATAATGATAGTGGCAATTGGTTTTGTAGCACGTGCCCTAATGGTACAATACAGAATTTATAGAACTTTTAATGCTAAGATATGGCGTGTAATATTTCAACCAATTCCTTACGCGTTATTAGATCTTTTGTTATCCATAGCTTATTTGAATCAAGAGTATAGTACTCTTAGGCTTAATGGTATTTAAAACTCATTACTAATTAATTTATTAGTAGTTAATCGCTTGCTTCAATAAGACTTTAGTAATTTAATATGAAAATCTAATAGATACTTACACATAACGCTTCAGCAATTGAGGCTCACTTCGTTTAACATTATGTGAGAATTCTTACAAATTAAAGAACTTTTATTTTTTTAAGTGTATGAGGAATAACTTCACTCTTCATTTACCTTTCATTCTTCAAGTTTATTCTTTTAAATTCTCTCTATACGTTAGCCTATTTAAATAGTAATTTACAATTTAGTTTTCATATTTATTTATTTACTCTCAAGTGTCTTAAAATGTTGGTTAATTCTATATATCCATGTACGATGATATAAATAGAAAATGTGCTCCCTTTATCCGCTTTGGCGGTAAAATCATTCTTGTTTTATTACACTCTGATAAATAT
The DNA here is from genome assembly GCA_023313115.1 of Rhysida immarginata. Lineage (NCBI taxonomy): Eukaryota > Metazoa > Arthropoda > Chilopoda > Scolopendromorpha > Scolopendridae > Rhysida > Rhysida immarginata. The sequence goes on along the minus strand of JAHWFO010069718.1, from coordinate 203,891 downwards.
TTCTGCCTATTGCTAGAAAATAAATGTAGGGGTTGAAATATACAAGCAGTTTGAGATATGTAGCTGCATAAGAGATTTATTTATAAGATGAGGTATACATCGCTATTTTGTCGAGTTGCAACGCTCTTCATTATGAGAGCAGCATGTTATAAATATTTTTTTATTAAACTTCTAATGTGTGCATGTGCCTAATATTAAACAGATAATTTAAAGGAAGGTTTCTATGTTATATATAAAAAAATTGGCGATAAAGTTTCAAAAGTTTTAACGTCAATTTGAGTTTTAAATTTCGAGCTGCGTGCATCCAATGGCCAATTCTGATACAGAGGCCAGAAATGGAAGTTCCCAGTTCAAGAACGTTAATCTTCCGGGTTTTGAAGGGCTATTGGCGAATCTTCCATATTTTGAAGGCCTGTTAGATATTCATCCGGATTATGGAGGCCTATTGGCAAATCTTCCGGAGTTTGGAGACCTGTTGGTTAATCTTCCGGAGTTCGGAGATCGATTAAAAAATCTTCCGGAATTTAGAAATTTAATATGGGATCATCTTCTGTTATTCGGAGGCCTACTGTTTAATCTTTCAGATTTTGCAGGGCTTTTGGTGAATCTTGCGAAAATTGGAGGCTTCTTCTTGACTTTTCATCTGGATTACGGAGGCCTGTTGGCAAATCTTCGGAATTTTGGAGACTTGTTGTTAATCTTCTGGAATTTCGAGATCTATTAAAAAAACTTTCCGGATTTTGGAAATAAAGTGTATTCCGTTATTTTGAGGCCTGTTGGTTAATCTTCCTTATTTTGGAATCCTACTTGGCGAATCTCCCGGATTTTCGAGGCCTGATGGTTAATATTACATATTTTGAAAGCCTAATAAATAATTTTCCGGATTTTTTGAAGTCTAATAAAATATTTTCCGTTATTTAGAGGCCTGTTGGTTAATCTTCCTTACTTTGGAATCCTACTGGTGAATCTCCAGGATTTTGGAGGGCTGCGGGTTAATATTGTGGATTTTGGAGGCCTATTATATAATATATGAAATATGGAGGCTTTGCAATATATTTTGATGAAATGCTTTTCATAACTGTCACGTGGATTGCGTCGGCAGGAATCGTCATTAAGAGGAGAAGAGAGGAATGACGTAAATAAAAAATCAGCAGATCGTGATGTCATCTCGAAGGAATCACGTGAGACAAGAGAAGAAGGAAGGAAAGTAAGATGTCACAGCCTAGCAAGTGAGGCAAGAGAGGGAGATCGTCTAAGCAGACGACGTTCTCCTCTGAGGTAGGCACTCAGACGGACGTGCCATCTCTTGCCGCGAATCAAAGACAATTCTTTGCTAACGAATTTGGTCGGTGTAAAAAGCCGAAGTCGCGAGATTGGAGCGGTGCGAGAGGGCGTTGCGCTGGTGGAACCAGAGCGAGCTAGAAAAAGGGGATTAGACCCGGGAGTATTAAAGCGTACGGACGTGAGAAGAAGTCCAAACGGGTGTATTTCGTAACTGCCGCGTCTCCAGCTAATAATTCAGCTGAAGACACAGGTGAGGCAGAGTTCCCGAATAAATATAGAGGCCAATTCGCCAGCTTCGCGTCCGCAAGTTACAGTAGTGACAAAAAGAAAACAGAAGGGAGTGCGTCCGCTCGCGAAGACTGCGATAATTCCTTTTCTCATTATTTCGCCACAGGAGGAATAGACTCACAGAGGACGAGAGCCCCAAACCTAATTGACGGCGGGATAAGGCACGAGAGACGTCGCCAACACGAAAGGGAGCGTGTGTTAGCCGCCAGCGAAATAAACTGTTGATTAAGCACGGTGGAAGGAAGAGTAAGCGACGGGCTTCATCTCCTCAATTCAAAACAGCTGGAAGTGCTCTTACGAGTGACGGCAAGCATCAGCTACGTTCCTGGTCAAATCGAGGTGCGTCTTTTGGGGTCTCTGCAACTACGTTACTGCGTAACGGTTCAAGGGGTAACGTCCTTCTCCGACATTTTCCCCGAAGAGATTGCGAGCTGTTACAAGGAGCAGAGCCAGCCACGTCAGGAAACCATTATTGCCCCGTGGGGTTTATCTACTTATTTCCGAGAAGGCCTCGGCTGTGGTGTACCCGGCTCCATACGAGGTAAGTCTAATTCCTTTTCCTCTCACAATAAAAGCTCGTGCAAGTTCCACCAACGCCTAGTAGACTGGCGAAACATTAACATAGTTCTTTATGCTAATTTATAGGTCTGCTCGAAGACAAACGCATCAGCGTCGATGCGATCCATGTGAAGGCAGCGAGGCAGCCTTGTTTGATGTTTTAGGGATTTAGTTGGAGTTTCCGTCAAGATTGCGGTCTCAATATTATTATATGCTGAAAAGCATATTTATATTGGTTTCGCTCTGTTTGTGTGTCTGTCTGTCTGTCTGTCCGTCCGTCCGTCTGTATGTCCGACGATTTCTCGAGAATGCTTTAACTTTTTCAAGTTCTTTTTTCGCTGTTCGATAGAGACCCTTCCTGAGCTCACCTGATTAGTTTGTCGTCGAAATCGGTCTAACAGTCACGTGACTATTGAGACCCAAACCCCCCCATTAAATTTTTTTATTGGCAATATAAGGCATGCAATATGTCATTCGAACGGGAATGACGAGCACAAGGCGAATATGACATTCTTTTCGATTTTCGAAATGCTACGTCCGAGAAAATGACCCCCAAAAAGTACTTCAATGACCCCTTATTACGAGCTTTAGCTAAAGCTATATATAAGAATACAAGCATGATCAGTACCTTTATGTGCCTGGCCAGCCATCGTTTGCACGAAAACGTGAAAATGGAAGAACTTAACAGCGATATATCAACTTTTGATGAGCTCTCGTGGACCCCTTCAAGCACGTGCACTAATGTTAAGAATATGAACTTAGGGCATGTAATATATCAATCGAATCCTACCGACGGAGTCATAAGTGAATACAGTGTTACTTTTGGTTTATCATTTAAGCATTGTTGATGGCAGCCTGGAGCACGTGCCCGTTATGAAGCTTTCTTGATGTACGTGCTCATTTCATTTTAAAATTCAGTGCTATTAGGCCTATTGTTAAATGTGTTAATTAATGTTAGGGCGATGGTTAAAAATGGCTAAATAACGTTAGGCCTATAGTTAAAATGACTAAATAATGTTAGGCCTGTTGTTAAAAATGGCTGATTAATGTTAGGCCTGTTGTTAAAAATGGCTAATTAATATTAGGCTTATAGTTAAAAATGGCTAATTAAAGTTAGGCCTATTGTAAAAAATGGATAATTTATGTTAGGCCTAGAGTTAAAATGACTAAATAATGTTAGGCCTATAGTTCAAAATAGCTAATTAATCTTAGGCCTATTGTTAAAAATGGCTAATTAATGTTAGGCCTATTGTTAAAAATGGCTAATTTATGTTAGGCCTACAGTTAAAATGACTAAATATTGTTAGGCCTATTGTGAAAAATGGCTAATTTATGTTAGGCCTACAGTTAAAATGACTAAATAATGTTAGGCCTATTGTTAAAATGGCTAATTGAAGTTAGGCCTATATTTTAAAATGACGTGAATGCATATAGAATCAAAGGTATTTCCACTGTTTATTTAAACCAAGTGCAAGTAAAAGTGAGATATTAAAATTACATCTGCGTCAGAGCTAAAGCTCCTTGGAATGCTTAAAAGATTTTTCCCAGCAATGTTTTGAAATAATGGTTTTTCTCTCCTGACGTTTATGATAACTTTGATCTAGCAGGGGAAAGAACATAGGCCCAGTAGTTTAAAACATTTAGACGTGCGAGGATTTCATTCTCATTTCGCGCGCGTTTGGAAAGATTTGTGTGAGCGCTGCAATCGAATACGTAAAGTTACATGCAGTTTTCGCCATTGCTGTATATAAAAATATTACAGTAATATTAAACAACAAATTTTTATATTCTACTTTTCAGCATATTTGAAAATCGTTTTACGAGTTATATTCTTGTTATTATTATGGAACTGTAGATTGTTATAGATTAACATTCAATAGTAATCTATTCTTTGTTTACTCTTTAAATTTATTTAACGATACTGGAACTGCCCCTTTAAGAGGGTGGCATTTTTCCTTTAATAAAATAAATTATCTTTATCGAATTCAATCTATCCTGTCCAGATTTTTATGCTCACACGCATTCCACTGCATTAATCTAAGTCTATACGTGAGAGGGTAGATTTCGATAGAAGATTTTATTAAATTTCTGGTAGTCCGAGCGTGGAGAGAACACGTGCCTCTAGGGTGAGCTTAGCATCGTTTCCACTGCTACAGAAATTTTCTTATTTATTAAGTTTCTGGTAACAGCGTGTGGAGAGAACGCGTACATTTGGGATAGGCTTAGCACAGTTTCCATTGCTACAGAGTTTTTGTATTAAATTTCTGGTAGTTTCAGCGTGTAGAGAACACGTGCCTCTTGGGTGAGCTCAAGCTTCGTTTCCATTGCTACAGAAATTTTTTTTCTATTACTAAATTTCTGGTATTTAAAGCGCCAGAGCATTCGTACCTCTAGTGTAGGCTACGGCACAGCTTCTATTGTTGCAAATTTTTTTTGGATTGTTAAAGGCTGGTAAGAAGAACGCGGGCCCTAGGCATAAGCTTCAGCGCAGGTACCACTGCTATACATATTAGTTTTAGTGGGTGCTTATCTTTATCAGTCGGAGCGCAAGATTTGCTGAGCTCGAGCGATTATAGTAGCTGTAAGGTGCTTAATAATTAGAGTACGTTTGACTGGATTTTTTTTGGCATTTGCTTCGGCATGATTTCCAGCGTTATAGATTTATTTCCTCAGTGGGTTGAATAGAGGGCCTATATTCGTTTTACGAAGCAGTGCGTCGTAGGCCAATTTGTAAAAAAAAATAAAAAATAAAAAAAATAAAAAAAAAAGAATTTTTTGGGGAGATTGCTTAGTAATTTCCTTTCCAGTGGCATATTTGATCTTAGTTTCGGAATCTATCGGCTGCTTCCGTTGTCTGGGTTTTGGAGTAGCAGGTTGATTTCGATAGAAGATTTTATTAAATTTCTGAAAGATTAATTCGGGGTTTTTTTGTGAATGCAACCGTTTGTTGAGGTTCTTGGGTAAGAGATTAGAAATGGCCAAGAAAGAGGTGCCATCTCTTGCCGCGAATCAAAGACAATTCGTTGCTAGCGAATTTGGTCGGTGTAAAAAGCCGAAGTCGCGAGATTGGAGCGGTGCGAGAGGGCGTTGCGCTAGTGGAACGAGAGCGAGCGAGAAGAAGGGGATTAGACCCGTGAGTTTCAAAGCGCATGGACGTGAGAAGAAGTCCAAGCGAGTGTATTTCGGAACTGCCGCGTCTCCAGCTAATAATTCAGCTGAAGACACAGGTGAGGCAGAGTTCCCGAATAAATATAGAGAACAATTCGCCAGCTTCGCGTCCGCAAGTTACAGTAGTGACAAAGTGCAAACAGAAGGGACTGCGTCCGCTTGCCAAGACTGCGATAATGCCTTTTCTCATTATTTCGCCACAGGAGGAATAGACTCACGGAGGACGAGAGCCCCAAACCTAACTGATTGCGGGATAAGGCACGAGAGACGTCGCCAACACGAAAGAGAGCGTGTGTTAGCCATCAGCGAAATAAACTGTCAATTAAGCACGGTGGAAGGAAGAGTAAGCGACGGGCTTCATCTCCTCAATTCAAAACAGCTGGAAGTGCTCTTCCGAGTGACGGCAAGCATCAGCTACGTTCCAGGTCAAATCGAGGTGCGTCTTTTGGGGTCCCTGCAACTACGTTACTGCGTAACGGTTCAAGGGGTAACGTCCTTCTCCGACATTTTCCCCGAAGAGATTGCGAGCTGCTACGAGGAGCAGAGCCAGCCACGTCAGGAAACCATTATTGCCCCGTGGGGTTTATCTACATATTTCCGAGACGGCCTTGGCTGCGTGTACCCGGCTCCATACGAGGTAAGTCTAATTCTCTTTCCTTCGCGCAAGTTCCACCAACGCCTAGCAGACTGGCGAAACATTAGCATAGTTCTTTATGCTAATTTATAGGTCTACTCGAAGACAAACGCATCAGCGTCGATGCGATCCATGTGAAGGCAGCGAGGCAGCCTTGTTTGATGTTATAAGGATTTAGTTGGAGTTCCCGTCAAAATTGCGGTCTCAATATTATTATTATTATTATTATTTTTATGGAACTGTAGATTGTTATAGATTAACATTCAATAGTAATCTATTCTTTGTTTACTCTTTAAATTTATTTAACGATACTGGTGTATCGTGCTGCCCCTTTAAAGGGATGGCATTTTTCCTTTAATGAGGCTGTCCAGATTTTAATGCTCACACGCATTTCACTGCATTAATCTAAGTCTATACGTGACATAAGATGGCGGCAGCAGAGATGGAAGCAAAATATGTCTCCGGACAGATTCGAGGCCTTATCGGGAACCAGTTACGACTCTCGACAAACGAAACGAAGTCGTATGAAGGGCAATAGAATGCCAGCGGACCCAGCAACGGCGAGAGAGCAGGTCTGGAGATACGACACGCCTAAGGACGATATCGTAAGAGCGGCCGGCGAGAGGGGAGACCCGAGAATAGCGACGGAGAACTGCGCGAATCGACAGGATCCCGCGGACTTAGAAAGCAGGCTCGCTAAAGCGATAGAGAACATCGTCAGCTACTTCGAATCTTCAGCGATCTCGGCGGAAAGCAGCCAGAGTGAAGAAAACCCGCCTCGCCGTCACCCAGCACCTATTACGGAGAATGGAAGGCGCCCGACGATAAGTAACGATGGAGAAAGCGCCACGCCAGTACATTTAATAAACGGTAGGCCTGTTTCTAGTATAAGTTTAGCCGTCAATCTTCAAGTGCACGAACTATCGAATTTGACGATATTCCGAGTGCGGGTTATCGTTTCGGTGATAAATGAATTTTGTTCAATATTCGATCCGGAGGCTGACGAACTTTTAACAGGGGGAATCATTCTGGGGCATTCGTCTGTTCTTCCCGTGTGAACTTTATTGTCGTTCCTAATCATTTCCTGGAAATCAGACAGTGGGGCCGCTTTGCTCTCCTGTCTAACACGACGTTGACCAGCGGAGCACTATTGAGTCTTTCCTGTCTATCTTCCTTTCATCATGACATTTCTAATCCTGGCTGAGCATAATATTGACATGGATGCAATGGATTTAATGTATTGAATTTAATGTGCTGAAAGGAATGTCAATTGTGAATTATTTTTTTTGGAAAAAGGTCAGCGCAACCTCTCCTGCGAAATCGACTGTCCTCGACTATCGCAACGGCGGGATCATCGCGGGAGTTGTCGTCCTACAGCTCAGAGAGAGCCAACGTTATAAAAACATCTAAGTGCTTCAGAATATGTGTGTAAATTATTTATGGAAGTAGGCTTGTCCTCATTTGCATTTTTGCCTATCTATCCCCTATAGCTGATCATCATGTTTAGTGTGTGTTTTCTGATTTATTGCCTGTGATTTGTTAAGTGATTTGATAAGAATCAGGCGTGACCTCTGCTATTTAAGTGTGTGAAGTGTCCAGTATACGGCCTATCTGAAGGCGATTTATATGTGCTTACTAAGGTGTGTTTATTGATGCCTGAGGGCGCTCACTAGTTATGGTTTTTTTCTTGTGCGTTAATATAATACAGCTTCGTCAAGCCTTAAGTACCCTGTGGATCTTCTCTTATGGTTGTGCGTCTTACGACATGTATTCAGCTTCACTTTAAACCATATTCCTACTCTTCCATTGAGTTTTCGTTCTACTTGCAAGGAGATTGCCTTTGATTTCCTCGGGGTGGTCCTCTTGGGTGCATAGCTTCCTAAACCTTCGGCGAGAATCCTTCAATTTCGTCGAAGGCATCTGCTTCTATACGTCATAGGCATTCTACACCGTATCTACGTAATTCACGCTTTGTGTCCCTGGATGAACTATCCTTCATTTACGTAAAACACGTAGTGTGTTATTTACAAGCCCGACTTAGACTCCCAAATTATGTACTTTGGTTTAATTTTCCACTGCCAATGCTTCAAGAACATTAAAAGCTTTATTTGTTTAAATTTAATATTATCTAAAGTCATTGATAATATTCTTGGTTTCCGAAATAAAAAGTATTATTTCCTGAACTGTGTCGTTTTCTGTCTCTTGTCTTAAAACTCTGCTAATCCACGTGACAGTAACTGGGTTCGCCATCTTTTCCCGCCTTCGTCAAGGTGATGGAAAGAATAGTTGCTGACAGATGGTTGGAAAAGATGGCGAAACCGGCTGTGAAATAAATTTCATCAAAATGTATTGCAAAGCCTTCATATTTCATCTATCTGATACCGATACAAAGATCTCGATGCTGTATAGATCATAGCTATTATATATTCTTCCGGATTTTGAAAGTCGAATAAAGTATCTTCCGTTATTTGGAGGCCTGTTGGTTAATCTTCCTCATTTTGGAATCCTAGACGAATCTCCCGTATTTGGAGGCTTATAGGTTAAAATTACGGAGTTTGAAGGGCTATTAAATAATTTTCCTGATTTTGGAGTTCAATTATTTGTATTTTGAAGGTCTATTGATTAATCTTTCGGATTTTGGAGCTCTTTTAAATAATCACGATTTTCGATTTCTGCTAAATGGTGTTCCGGATTTTAAAGTTTTTTTAATTGTATTTTAGAAGTGTATTAGTTAAACTTTGGAGGCCGAATAAAGAATCTTCCAGATTTTGAAGGACTTTTTCGAGTCATCTGTTTATGGGAGGCACCTTGTTGAAATCTTCGGTATTTTGGAGGCCTGTTGGGAATCTTCCGAATTTTGGAGACCGGTTGATTAATATTATGGATTTTGGAGGCCTAATGAATAATATTATGGGTTATTGATTCCTGTTAAGGGGTCTTCTGATATTAGAGTTCTTTTAATAGCATTTTGGAGGCCGGTTGGTTAATTTTTTCGATTTTGGAGGCCTAGTGGCGAAGCTTCCGAATTTTGGAGGCCTGCTGGTTAATATCCGGATTTTAGAGATCTGTTAAAAAATCTTCCGGATTTTGGAAGTCTAATAAAGCATCTTTGTAATTTGGAGGCGTGTTGGTTAATATTACGGATTTTGGAGGCCTATTAAATAATTTTCCAGATTTTGAATTTCTTCTAAGCGGTCTTCCGGATTCTGGAGTACCATTATTAGTGTTTACGAGGTCTATTGAATAATCTTTTGGAATTTGGAGGCCTAATAAAAATTTCTGGATCTTGGAGACCAGTTGGTTAATCTTCCGGATTTTGAAGGGCTATTGGTTAATCTTTCGGTGTTTAGAGATGTATTAAACAATTTTTCGGAATTTGGAAGTCTAATATAGGATAGTCTTTTGTTATTTAGAAGTCTATTGGTTAATCTTTCGGATTTTAAAGGGCTATTGGCGAATCTTCCGGATATTGGAGGCCTCTTGTTGAAATCTTCAGTACTTTACAGGCCTGTTAGATATTCATCCGGATTATGGAGGCCTGTTGGGAAATGTTCCGGATTTTGGAGACTTGTTGGTTAATCTTCAGGATAATTCTCTAATATTCTATTTGCTTTTAGAGAATTATCCTTTTTGCTTTGATAAAGGATAGGCTCTATCCGAAACGTCAGCTTTTTATTTGATTTTATAGTCTTATTTTGATTTTACTTATTTTTATTATTATTTTGTTATTTGTTAATTATTATTTTATTTTTCATTTTTATTTATTAACTATTATCTTTTTTAACAGAAACAAAGAAAACAAATGAACATAAACAGATCAGGGAAATAAAAGAGGGGTTCGTCTGAACCCCCCCGAACCCACACTAGATACGCCCCTGGGAATCTATCTATGTATTCTTCATACGAATGATTCTTCGGATTACTATGGGCCTCTTGAGACCCTAAAGGTGGGGGCGGGGGACGTCCTTGCTGAAGGTGGGGGCGGGGGATACGCGAAGAAGAAGAGTTACTGACTTTTGAGATTCTCGACGTCCACCGTCGAAATATAGGAGAAATAGCTCAGTCCAGGTCCCCTTAGCTTTATCTACGAGGGTCCCGGTCCCCTACTATTTTTTTTCTTGAAGATACCAGTCCGGTTGGAAAATGTGACATATACAGACGAAAGGACAAGGTGTTAACTACATGTGTGGACAATGAATAGCACTGAAATATCGTAACACACTAATTTATTACGGTAGTATATAGGGCAATATGGCCTTCACGGTGCATATCCAATAAATAAATACGGTGCGTTTCTCGATGCCACTTGCCCTCTCTAACTCCAGTAGCGTCCATCATCTGTCTTCATCCATGAGCTGCCCGATGATGGCACGTGCCACGTCGGTCCGCACACTGACCGGTCGTCCCGAACATTGCTCATCACTGGGTGACACACGTCCTTGCTGAAACTTTCCTACCCATCGTGCTACTGTACGGTATGGTAGGGCATTATTCCCAAGGGCTTCCACTAATTCACTGTGACATTCCATCGCATTTCTCTCTCGGAGAACGGCCATTTTGACGTAAGCGCGCTGCTCAACACGGGGTTGCTTACATCTCGCACGACACTCACCAACTGACTGATTTCACAGCCCTCGCTGCGCTACTACCAGCTATCACAGAGCCATCTGTTGTTCTGCATACACACTACGCCTACAGAACTTCCACACGACACATATACGTTTGTGATCCGTTCACATATCTACAAGAAAAAAAATAGTTGCCATGACTTATGCCCCAACCCTCGTATGTTAATTTAAAGAAAGAAACTTAAAACTTGGGTCTCGTACAAATAACCTGGGGGTTTCAACTTTGTTAGCATACATGGCCAAGCAACTCATAATTAGCAATATACATCCTATATTCTCTTATTCTGAACTTTGCGCTCTTACAATTAGGGGTGTGTTCTTCCGCCTCCAACAGGGTGTAAAGAAAAAATTAAAAAAAAAATAAAAACTAATTAAAAACATTAAAGTTCTTAACGTTCGATCATAATTCTTCGGGTTTTATAGTTTTTTACTATATTTAAATTCAAATTACAAACATTCTTACTAACCAAAACTATCCCCACAGTAGAGGGTATTTAACATCAATTAATAACATCGGTATCCAAAATATTTCAGTCTAAAAGCTTTCGGTTCGCCGTGTAAAGAGACAGTTCAGAACACATAACGTTAAGTCTCGGGGTCTCCAAGCCCTCTTCCTATGTTTTGAACTTTTATACCCCTTTTTCTTATCTTGTGATTGTTTTTTTGTCCCCTTTAATGAATCCTTTTAGTTTATTTTTAGTCTTTCTTTTTTTTTTCTTTTAATTCTTTTTCTCTTCTTTTTCAGGGAAAATCCCTCCGGAGCTGTAAGGCCCCCCTACTCCTGCCCCCGCCCCCCCCCCCCCCGCCCCGGCCCGGAGGTGAGAGACTAAGGCAGGAAAAGGACTGGGGTTTCCTTGGGGGTATGTTACTTTTGTTAGTAGGGGACCCGTCAATCTTAAAACTACATACAAATTGGTTTTCTTATTTTTCTTTTCATTTCAGAGCTGGAGCATGTTGTAAGGGCATCCCGAGACCGGCCGACTTCGGACGTTACACGGTCTAGCAATTTCCATATCTCTGTCTTGCGTCCTTAGAAGATAAAAAAACTTGTACAGAAAAAGGGGTTCTCACAACTGTGTCAATGGCCAAAAATATATTGACCCGTACCGGATTTCCTCGAACAGTTATGCGTTTCAATATCGGGTCTTTCCGGGTCGATCGAACGCGTCGTTCGGACGCGACATTTCTGGGCTAATCGCTCGCGCTGTCTACCAGAATGCTTCGCCTCGTGGCCTCATTCGTTTATGCAGATTCAGGGCTCCGTTTTAATTCGGTTTATTCTTTCTATGAGGATTCTTCTACGTGCCCTCAGACCTGGGCGACTGATCTTGAGGGTCTTGAAAACACCCGGCCTCTAAGCGCCCGTCCTTCATGGTGACGTCCGTCCAAAAAAAAAAAACAAAAAAATAGACAATTTTTCACTTCGTTGCCCTGGCTACCAATAGACAACAAAGCTGGCTTTTTCCAAAAACAACTATTATGTCAACAATCCATCTCTTGAACAATCAAAAGATCTGTCAATCGCTCTATCCAATACCTCCTCAATCGCTCGTGAGTTTTTAAGTCGATTTCAGCAAAAAAAAAAAAAAAAATTGAGTTTCTGAAACGAACACATAGGCCTTCACTCTTAGAGAGTGGTAGGCCGAAAAATTTCCGTCTGTACGTAAGTATGTATGTACGTATGTTATCAATTTTGTGCAGCTAACTCCTTTAAAACGGCAAATAGCATAAGCAAATAAAAAAATATATATACTTAGAGCGTACCTTAGATGGTGCCTTAGCGGAATTTTTATGTGAATTGGTAGCCTTTTTAGAGTTATTAATGTTTTTCTTAAAATTAGCGTTCAAACCAACGAACCAAACTCAATAAACTTGACATGTACGGACTTCTCTCATTAAGGCGAATTTTTTTTTGTAAATGACCTGTTTGGTTGTGAGGAGCCGTTTCGGAGTTATTAACTATCCCCCCACCCCACAATCTTTTTTAAAATTAATTCATATTAAAGGGGTCCTTAAACTATGCATTGACGTATTTTTCATGGGCTAAGCCTCTTTAGAGAAATTAATTTTTTTTCTAAAAATGAAGAAATGGCAGAAGCATTCATTTCAACGCGCCATACACAATAAATACGACATGAACATCTTCCTCTTCTTGAAAAATACAATTTTCACTTTTGAATCCGTATCATCATCATCTCGTGGAAGGCTGTGCGAATGTACCAATTTATTCCAATTTTTTTTCCTGTTTCTGTAAAATAAACTCATGTTTTTCTTTTAATAGTAGCGACGATGTACATGTATCAAAACTATTTATCTCGTATTTTAGTTATTACAAGCCCATTGTTTCTGTCTTAGATTATAATAAAATTGAAGAAGATATTGATTTACAAAATCAACAGCAAAATCCAACAGATAATTGATATAAGTGCATACATTGTAGATCTAATGAGAAAACATAAAAATATAATAATTTATGACTTGTTCCTGATTCATCAAGTAATAACATCCATAATATTATTTGCTTGAAATCGATTACAATCGCCATAGAAGTTTTCACTTCGGTCGTGCGGTCTTAAGCACACACCTTTTTTTTTCTTTTTTTTTTTTTACAACTCCCTCCCCTCTGGAATGAACTACCATGAACTCGCCGTCTAGTCGTCCCATTCCACCTGATAAATAGCTCTAGTCTTCGAACTTTAATTAACAATCTTTTTCCTATTTACCCAATAGTTGACTTTATTTAGTTAGTTCTTCCTACCAATGCCTATTTTGTTATCCTGGTTGATTATGTATTTTTTCTCACTTTTGTAATTGTTGCGACCAAATAAACTAGGTAAACCACGATTCCACAAAGAGAAATTATTAGCACGGATGCGCATTTCAATGGCCAAAGGCGCCTTTGTCAGCGGGATACAATATGATCAGAAGCCTGTTCTGATGTAGTAACAATCGACAATCGACAATCGAACAGTGTAGTGTATCGGTATTCAAGTGGAACTTGAAGCATAGCTTCCATAATCTCACCCTTCATAATCATATTCCAAGGGAAATACACTGAGCTAGAAAAGAACCCTGATGTACCCACAAGGGTCATCCAAAGTATGAAAGAAAATTGCCTCCTCTTGGTGGAGGAAAATTTGATTGACGACTGTCTAGACTAGAAGCAGACCACTAGTATTAGATAAAACACGACCTATGAAGTCCAGTAATCTGGAAATAAGACATTATCAATGTCTTCAAAATTAATATCAAGTATATGCCTTGGATCACGATATCTCTTTCTATGCATAGGATGCTTTAAAATGCCCGAGACTAGCTCGTTGCTATGATTTTCTATATTGGGCAGCATGGATTCCATGAGCCCTTGAACGTATTTGCCAATATGAGTCATGTTGAAGTCATTATAAATGGAGGAATTGCGAACAATTCTCCGATCTTTTTGCGCAATAGTCCTAAGGGTAACGTTTTGGAACGTTTGCAGTTCTTTCCATCTAGTCTTACATATTGTGGCCCAGACGGGCATACCATAGGTCAAGATAGTCCGAACAATGACCTTATAGAGTAGGAGTTTATTATCAATGTTTAGAGCACTATTCCGGCCCAGCAGAGCAATCAAGCTAAACTTGGCTCTCCTGGCCTTATTCAACGCATAAGTTGCGTGGGGAGTCCAGGTAAGTTTAGAGTCAATAACAACACCAAGATATTTATAAGTTTCAACCCAGTCCAGTTTTTTGCCATATAGTGTTAGAGAATCTAATGATCTCTTTCTCTTCTTGGAGACAAACATCGCCTTGCATTTGTCTACATTCAATTTTAGCCTCCACTTGCTAAACCAGCTTTCACACTCCTTTAGAGCCTTCTGTAGCCGCGAGACTACTACGGCTGGTTGACGAGCACAGGTCAGTATAGCAGCGTCATCTGCGTAAAAAAAGAGCTTACATTTAGAAGGACTTGGGAAGTCTCGCATAAAATAATTGAATAATACTGGCCCCAGGACTGAACCCTGTGGGACACCAGCTTTTACTTCATACATAGGAGATAGACTATCTCCAACTCTGGCCTGAAAGAACCGGTTGGAGAGAAACGAGTGTATCAGAGTAATTATGTCTTGAGGAAATCCATCCATAATCATTTTAAAAATAAGACCATCGTGCCAGACTTGGTCGAAGGCTTTGTGTACATCGAGAAAAACGACCCCACAGTACATAGAGAGATTAAGGGGCTCATTGATATCCGCTGCGAGCCTCCATGTTTGGAGTTGGCAGGAATGGTTTGAGCGAAAGCCAAATTGTTCATCGCGGATGAGATCGTTGGCATCACAGTGCTCAATGAATCTCTTGAGAATTGTTTTTTCCAGGATTTTGGAAATTGATGGTAACAAGCTGATGGGCCTGTAGCTAACAGGATTTGCAGGATTTTGTCCTGGCTTAGGAATGCTTAAGACAACTGATTGCTTCCAAGCATCCGGGAAGTAAGTGTTCTTCCAGCAGTCGTTAATCACTTTTGCAATATCTTGAATTGTATTTGGAGGTAAATTTTTCAAAGCAGTGTTCTTAATAGAGTCTTTACCTGGAGCTTTTCTCGTTTTTAAATTTTTAATGATGCTTAGGACTTCATTTACATCAATGCTATGTTTTGGGAATTCATTGCCGTGAATACTATAGAAGCCAGTTATGCAGGATTTTACTTTCTCGGACATATCAAGTCCTATTTGCCGACCATCAGTAGGCGTGACAAACTGTTCTGAAAGTGAGCTTGCAATAAGCTGCGCTTTATCATCATCATTCGTGATGAATTTGCCATTTTGGGCTAACAGAGGTGGGATATTTATGGCTTTCTTGTTTTGCAAGGCTCGAACCATGCACCACATAGAGTTATCGTGGGTCGACAGACTCTTAACTTTATCATTCCATCTGGCATTACGAAGTGCTTTTACCTCCTCGTGAACTCTTCTTGTGAGCCTATTATACTTGGTCTTAAGCCATGAATCACGAGTTCGGTACCACTGCCTTCTAACCTTATTCCTTTGCTCAATTAATTGTTTGATTTCTGGGGTGAGATCAAGGTGATCAGCTCGCTTCGACTCTAAGGGCGAAGCACTAGAGTCAATAGCTGCATTTATACGTTCAGTAAGCCTTTTCACATTGGTATCTATGTCGCTCGTACTATGTACGTTATTTAGTGGGTCGTCATCATTTTTGAGAATTTCTCTAAAAAATTTCCAGTCTTGTTTGAGCCTCAGTTCTTCTTTGAGGTCAATGTTTACGTTATCAAAATTTAGTGCAACTGGTTTATGGTCTGAGGATAGATCATTGACAGTATAGATACTGAATGATTTGTAGAAGCCCTTCAACAACACAATATCTAGTACATCACTTGAGGGGGAATGATCACAATAATATGTATCATCCACAGGGCCTACTGCAATAATATCAGATTGCTTTTGCACGTAGCCATACAAAAGGACACCGTTTTGGTTATGGCATCTTGAATTCCAGTGCGAGTGCTTAGCGTTCAGGTCTCCCGCCATAATAACGGGAATATTCCCGGAAAACAGCTCGTCGAGCTCATTGGCATCGAACTTATGCTTGGGCGCATTATATAGAGCCACTAGTTTCACTTCTCCCAGTGTGGCATCAGTAATGATAGCAGAGGCAGCTTCCATTCCCATATAGTCTCGGGTTGGTTCCTCCCGATGATGAATGCCTTTCTTAATAATAATTGCTGACCCACCTGACGGGGACTTTACTGTAGTGGGAAGAATCCTGTCTTTACGATAGACACAGTAACCAGGTAGCCAACAAGATGTAGTAACAAGTTTGCACAGAGTTTATATAATAAGGGATTTTACAAACCAACCAATCAAGATAAAAACAGTTATACAGCGACTAATCCGGAGTAAAGTTATGAGAGAATTTGTAGTAGCCAATGCATGAGGTTTTTTCTTCTATGTTAAATGTCTTTTAAGATGTAGCCAATATGAAACTTTTAGAAGACCACTATCCATGTTTAGTAACTTCTCCTTATCGTCACTGGTTATTTCAAGGGATTCCAGTAAGTTCAGTGTTCTTGGGTTACTCGTGCTGTGTTGCATTTGGAAGTCCTCTTTGTTACACTGCGAACTTTCCATTTCTAACGCTGGCCAAATATTCTCCAACTCGGGTTTCGATCTCTCGTTAAGCCTGCCCGTAGTAAACCTTATCACAAGATCCATATGCCAACTTGTAAATTCCTGGTTGACTGTCCTCAGGGCCACCTATCGGTCTCTTAATAGTATTTCCACTTTTGTGTGTAATTGTAAGACCGTATTCCTTTGCGATCTTCTTTTAGGCCTCTATTAAATTGGGTATTATATAGAAGCATCATGTAGTTGGCTGGTTCTTTTTCCTTTTTTAGTGTCGTAATATTTTGGATATCCTGTTGTTGATTAATACGTCTAGATATCTTATCTACAATTCCTTCATTGTAGCCATTTATTTGGACGATGGTTTTGATTATTTCGATTTCTTTTATCTTGCTCTCTTCAGTTAGTAGTATTTTATGCGCTCTCCTAACCATATGATGAAGTGATGCCAGTTTCTGCGTCTGGGAATGGTTCGAATCTTCCTTGATAAAATTCGGGGTGCAATTCTTCTTACGGTATATATCGAACGATAGTTTGCCATCATTTCTTGTCAGCATAATGTCCAGAAACGGCAGTCTGTTATTACACTCAACCTCTTTGGTAAAATTGATGTTATGACAAAAATTGTTAAGTTCAATAATAAAGTTTTCAATTTTCTGCTCTTTTGTTATGACATCATCTACATACTTATGCCATTCCATTGGGAAATACCGTAAAGAAGGACCGTAAAAAATCTTTACATCCACTCGGATCTGAACATTACTCACCTTGGTAAGTGTGTCCAAGATCTCCTGATGAACCTGATGCAGACGATGAAGAGCCATGATAATGAACTGGTGGCTAGAATACTAAACAACCTGATGGAAATGAAGTGGCTTACAAAGTATAGAAAGCCGAGGCATATTCTTGATGTCAATTTCGAAGACATTGGCAACGTTTTCTTCCCGGATTATTGGAAGATGTGATACCACCCACCAAGGCCCCCTCTCCCAATCTTCTGACAATCGTCAATCTAATGATTTTTGCATTATGTGGAAGACCTCTGGGGTTAGTCAGGCTTCTTGCCTATTTCAGTGTATTTCATGTGGAATTTATTCTGGTAGGTGAGCTTTGTGAAAGCACTGCTTTCGTCCCACCCGAAGAAATGTACACTTCACTGTTCGATTGTCTTTATCAAAACAGGCTTCTTATCATCCTGTATCACGCTGACGAAGGTGGCTTGGCCGTTGAAATGCGCATCCGTGCTAATAAATTCTCTTTGTGGATTCGTGGTCCCCCTGGTTTATTTGGTCGTTATTAGTCCACAGTTTCTGGCAAGTCTCCCGTTTGGTTTGTAATTGTATTTCTCCTGGAATGTAGTACTAATAATAAAAAAATAATTATTTATTGTAATTTTTTAATTTTTTAATAAATGTTACGACAACGGGGAATATCCCACCAGATAAATCAGAGGGAAAGGTCCCGTGTTGCCTCCAACAGGCCGAAGCCCAAAACAGGGTTAATGAACAAACATATAACAAAAATAATAATAATAATAATTAAGAGATAAGACCGAAAAGTAGCTGAAGAAAAAGACAAAAAATAAAATAAAATAAAAAAAAATATAAAAAAATTAATCAAACAAGGGCATTGTTTTGTCCTTATACTCAATAAAGTTAATTTCATTAAAATTGGCTGAGAAAGTTAATAAATAGTTTCTCGAGTGGATCAAGACAGTTAAGACAAGTTCTCCATTTAAATAAGTGTTTAAAATTAAAACCAGAGCGTTCAGCTATGATCTCAGGCGCGCGAATCTTATCGGAATAAAGTTTGGCTAGAATATTAAAAAGGCTTATGCTAATAATATTCTTGATATCAAAGAATTTACTATTTGGCTTAGCATCAGAAACTTTAAACCTATATTTAAGAAATTTGACGAAGCTGTTGAATTTATTTTGAATCAATCCAAGGGCCTGCATATTACCGCCAAACCACACCCTTGCACAATAGAGAAGCTTAGGTATGACTAAAGCTTTATAAAGAAGAAGAATAACTTGTATATCATGGCAAAAAGCAGTCAAACATTTGAGTATGCCCAAACGTCGAGAGATGTCACACTTGAACGTCTCAATATGAGCTAGGAAAGAGCAGTTGGTAGAAAATAGATCTCCGAGGCCTTTGACACTATCATTCCTAACTAGTGGGCCATCAATGGTATGATATTCAAAAATGAAAGGAGCCGTTTTGCGATTAAAAGATAAGACAAAAGATTTCTTGACGTTGAGAACAAGGCCATTGCTACCGGCCCATTGGGAGACAGCTAGCAGTGACCTTTGTAGGACTTCGCAATCAGCCCAGCAATCAATATTATAAAACAACTTAAGATCGTCGGCGTAAAATCAACACCCCAATAGGAAATTTTTCCAAAGCTGAAACAAGGTCTGCTGCAAAAATATTAAATAGGAGGGGGCCCAAGGGAGAACTCTGTGGGATTCCATTTCCAATCGGATACCTAGGATGAGCAGGGTCTTGAGCTGTTAATCTAAAGCTACGGCCAGTGAGCATGGAAGAGAACCAATGGATACTGGTGTTGGGGAGTTGAAGGTTGTATAGTTTGCTGAGCAAGAGCTTGATGTTTATTATTATTTAATAAATAAATAAATAAATAAATAAATAATTATTTACTGTAATTATCAATGCAATACAAACATATTTTTGTAAGAAAATAGAGTTATGTTGAAATAGAAACTGCAAGGCACGTATAACAGTATCAGCTTGTTACAGAACTAAGAAAGTTGTTGAAGTTTCAACTTTTTACAGAAAGAATAGAGTCAATGCCCGTGTGCTACTTGTCATCATATGTTAAGGTGATGTTCACGCTTTAATAGAGGGGGGAAATCCTTTTCAGTTTTCTTAAATTCACTTTTTTCTTACACTTAAATAATGTCTATGATCTAATGAAACATTACGAAATACTACAGTGAGCTCGATAGGGACAGTTGAAGTGAGCAAATCCGCTGATTTGGAATAGGAGCAAATGAGGAATGTTTATATTCGCTATAAAATAATATAAATTAATCCCAATTTATTAACCTAACCAAATTATTACATAAAACGATGAATTTCTCACGGAAATTCAGTATTGCACATTTATATTGTATCTCATTAGATTCCATTCATATGGAGAAGAATGCACATAGTTAAATCTTGTTGCACAAACAAGGGGTATTCAAATCACAAATAAATGTACAGTAAAAGTTGAATTTATTGAATTGAATGAGCTTTTTTCATGTCTTTGGACTGTAGCCAAAAGCAATGTACGTCGATTGGGTGAGAATTTGGCCAATGTGAGTAATATGTTGGAGAAATGTGACAAGGTTCATTATCATTATGCAAATCCGAACTGCCCTCTTTTGAAATCTTCATTACAAATTGAAAGATTAAAAATAGTTATACTTTCTTGGTAGTAACCCCGAACCATATTCAAAAATATGTTTTATGACTTTTGTGGAAAAATCGAGTGTGGAGAGGACAGAAGCTCCAAGGAAAAGTCCCATGTTAGCTCCGATGTCGCACAGATATTTAATGAGGGGATAAGCCGGGCTTTCAATTATTGTTTCCACCAAATTACTCCGACATATAAATACCATGCCATCCATCTTTTTAGAAGGGGTGACCTTATACTCAAACTCTATATATCTTAATCTGTCACACCGGGGAAAACATTTGCAATGTTGAGGCATAGATTTATCCAAAACATCATAAAATATTTCTGTTGCCATTTGGGCAGCTTGCGGAGAATCGCAAGTTTTCATTCTTTCAAACTTAGGCATGTAAGGTAACCTGAAAGAAAACAAATTCATTGATTAACTTGGGAATAATTTTTATAATAAGTAAACGGAATGTCGTTCTGAATTTCTAGACTTGAGCAATAATTGTAAAGGAAGCTAATAAAATAATGACATAGCGGTCTTTTTAATTATTTACCTGCAATTAAGTAATTTTGCTAACTCCTTCTTCAAGCATTCTCTCCAGCGGTTCCTGTAAGTCTGTGTATCGACGCATGGATTCTTAGGTGAATTCCACCGATGAATCTAAAAAAATAATTTCGCATTATTAAAGATTAATACTGTTCCAAAATATTTCTGGATCAACCTGTCAGTGGAATGACGGATCAGTAAGGAGGAAGCGGTGTCAATGCTAGTCAACTCATTAATTCAAACAGCCCAGCG
The DNA here is from genome assembly GCA_023313115.1 of Rhysida immarginata. NCBI lineage: Eukaryota > Metazoa > Arthropoda > Chilopoda > Scolopendromorpha > Scolopendridae > Rhysida > Rhysida immarginata. The sequence goes on along the minus strand of JAHWFO010069718.1, from coordinate 182,996 downwards.
ATTGGCCAGAAAAACAGAAGAATTAGGTAAAATCATGACTTACATTATGACTAAATGTCTTTAACGAAGAAATCATTGAGGTTTTAGCCAAAAAATTAATAAACGAATTTATTTGGACTCGATCCCACTCTAAAAAATATTAAGAACGAGAGAGAAAATTACGGCAAAGTTCTTAATATTTTTTAGAGTGGGATCGAGTCCAAATAAATTCGTTGGCAAAGTTGACCTTTAGTAACTGCGAGCACAGCGTGCATTGCAGTGCAGCATCTCTCAGAGACACCCAAATGAACAACTCATTCACTCTGCTTCGAGCATGAAAATAGATTCTATTTTCATGTTCGAAGATTCATAGTAACTGTTTCGTATCTGCCCTGCAGTGAAGCATCACTCGACGCCACTCTTGACCCATTTCGCAGCAAAAACTCCACCGTTCAAAACTCCTACAAACGAGGGCATATCCCACAAATAAACCTTAATTTTTATCAGATTTTTTTTTTATAATTTATACATTATTTAAGAATATCTGGGTTTTTTATCAGAATTTACTAGAGTTTTTTTCGTATTTGGAGGAGGGTTTTTTTTTTTTAATTTATTTTCCAATATTAATTTACCGAATTGATTAATTGATGATGGCGTTGGCCATAAAATTTAAACTACATATTTTCATTATTGTCCTACATTACAGTCAACAACGACTTAATTGCTCAGTCTGACAGAGCGTCGCGATCCCAGACTGGAATTTTCTTTTTCTTTTCTATTTTCATTTATTGTTTATTTAAACATTTAACATCTGTATTTTTTAACATTTTAACATCTGAGGCATCGTGTAGAAAAAAAAACCTCTCAGACCACTCATCCATCAGCTTTTCTTTAATAAATTGGACACTTGGGGGTCTTTGATACTGTACACATATGCGGTGGCTACACTATGACCTATCCTCCCCTAATAAGAACAATAACCAGATTTTAAAAACATTTATACAGTAAAATTATTTTAGAAAACATTTCAACCCCCACCCCACAGTAAACATTATAAGGGAAAACTTCAATAAATTTTCGGACAACTCGATAAAAATGATCTAATAATTATTAAAAAATATATATAGTTGACCAGACACAACGGGACATGACAAAACGGGAAAGAGCGGAACGGGACGGTGACAAAAAGGGACAATGACAAAACGGGACGGTGACAAAAAGGGACAATGACACAACGGTACATAGGCAAAACGGGACATAGACAAAACGGGACAGAATCATGTTGTTTCAAATCATCGATTCATCGTCACACAAAATCATCGATGTTTAGTAAACAATCTTTATTTGTAACAATAAATAACACGAGGATCTAAAGTTACAGTTTACTTAACACTATAGAATCATTTAAAAATTCATAAAAAGTTCCACTCAAGGAATGCAAGATCACATTACATTTATTACTGTAAATTGGCCATCCTGCGCAAGTATTTCAGTTTGTCTTGTTCTTGAATAACTGAAACAGTAGGTGTTTCACGCTTCGAAATAAACGGTTTAAAAATCGTTTATTTCAGAAAAAAAGCTTTATGTTTAAACGATTGGAAAAAAACGGAATAAACGAAAACGACATCCAACGTCGTTTTCCCGTTCGTTTATTTCGTTTATTTGCTACATTTCGTTTTTTGAGAAAAAAAACATGGCTGACCGCGCTTCGTCGAAGCAAAGCATACAATATATAGAAGCTTTGCCGAAGCTTCTTAATCTTGTAGGCTTTGGTCGAAGCGGCGTCGGATCAGGGCTCAAAACAGAGCTTGGGATTTGGATGAAGAGCTCGCAATTGCGAATTATATTGTTGGATTTCCATATTTAGGCCGATCTCATCTTCCTCATCAGAATCATAGGCCGTTAGATGTTTGATAGCAGTAATATCACAAACAAGCTCGTTGGCTTCATCTTTACTCAAGGAGGCTGCCATGTTTATAACAACCAGCTCCCTCTGCAGTCAAATTTCCGAAAAGAAATAAACCGTTTAAAATTGTGAAGCTTAAACCATTTGTTCACGGTTTTATCCACTTAAACAGTTTATTCATAAACAGTTTTTTCAGTCCGGTTCAAAGCGTGAAACCGCCTAATGTTTTTTTTTTGAAGAGTTTTTGTTCATTCTTGCTTTTTCCCTCAGTTATAATATCTAGAACTGAACAGCAAACTTCATGGAAACCCCTGCACTATTTAAATCAGTTTTTTAAAAAAATAATTCCAAAAACATTTTTTTACCATTTTTAAAAAAAGTGCTCCAAACCTGGACCCATATTAAAATTGAAATGCGTCATTAAAATGAAAAGAGAAAATAAATACTGAATGAAAGAAAAGCATTTTTTCCTATTAAAAACAATTATAAAATGTAAATTCCAAAATTTTTTAATAAAATAGCAAGTTTTCAGTTGCTTCAAAGGCATCTGTAATTCTATAATCATATAAAAGACACAGGGACTGTGAGCTCAATCATGTTGGGCACCAGCGAATGACACATTTTAGTATTTGAAGTGGTGCAAGAGGCGCTTTCATTGTTGTTTTTCCATGATGAAACCCAACATCATGAAGGGTGAGAATCGTGTTGTCATGAATCGATGATTTGAAACATCATGATTCTGTCCCGTTTTGTCTATGTCCCGTATTGCCTATGTCCCGTTGTGTCATTGTCCGTTTTTGTCACCGTCCCGTTTTGTCATTGTCCCTTTTTGTCACCGTCCTGTTCCGTCATTTCCCGTTTTGTCTGTGCCGTTCTGTCTTGTCCCGTTTTGTCATGTCCCGTTGTGTCATTGAACCATATATATAGATGCAAAGAGAAGAATACAAGAAACTGTTATGAGATTTGAAACTATGGATGCTACTGATTACTTGAGAAGCATTTCTCACAATTTCCAAATGAGTTAAATAAATTTTTATTTTCTTTTAGTTTTCTTTTTAAATAACCAAATGAGGATTTTTTTCTTTTAATTTTTGTATTCTTTTTAAAAATAAAACGAATCACCAAATGATAATAGATCAACATAATAAATTTTTATTTCTTTTTGAATTCAAGAAAATTTTATAAAAAGTTCCTAAACTTCACTATTTAATTAAAAATGTTTACGTTGCTAGACAATAGCAATGAAACCACAAATCCGCAATTTGTGGAATTGTGGTTTTTGTGCTTATTTTATTTGTTACTACCATTTGTTCATAGTTTTTGTTATTATAACAATACTAGAATTAATAGCAATGAAGATCATGGGTCAATCAATAAAAGGGATGATGCAATCGCTGAGAAAAACGAAAACAGTTATACACGGGAAAGGGGGAGGGGGGTCTCTTGTTTTGGGTGAAACAAAGGGGTATCTTTTCCCCTTGATATTCTATCATACGAAATTGGTGCATTTTAATTTCTCATTTTTAACCGACTTCAAAAAGGAAGAGGTTCTATGTTCGTATGTATGTATTTTTTTTATGTATGTTCATCGATATTTCCGTCATTTATAAACCGATTTTAAAAATTCTTTTTACATTGAAGTCGGTTTAGCACCAAGATGGTCCCATATTAATTTCATTGTTGAAGTCAGTTAATTTTTTTTAAATTTAGTTTTACTTGTTAATATGCATATGAAAAAGACAATTAGATTTTTTAATATTTATTCTTTCTTTATTAAATTGCTAAGATATATTTTTTAATAATATAATTTTTTTATTTTTATTATATTACTTATTTCCATAGTAAAAATGAAATAAGCGCAAATTGGATTTTGTCAAAAGAGCAATCCTTCCCATGGAAACTATTTCAAAACTGGGGTTTTTGAACCGGCGCCGAATCGATCTCGCGCCGAAACGTACCTGACCCTAAAAAATAATATAAAAATTAAGGCTTCATTTGGAGGTTAAGTCCTCTTTTATGCTTTTAGCACAGGGGGTTTTGTACCTGTGTTTTTACTCTGGGCGTTTTTTCCTCACTTTATACTTGGGGGTTTTGACCGGCGGGGAAAATGTCCTACCCTCGTTTGAACTGTATCTTCAATTTAATATTATCGTCTCTTCGGAAAGGAATTCTGTGTTTTCACATTTGTAACATTACCAACAATTAAAAAGTTATTTGCTCATTTAATATTAATTAAATTATTATGAAATTATTACTAATTAAAAAACCAATTATTTTGCATAAAAATGAAATTAAACAAACTTTTTTGTATAAAATCTAGCTTTTAACTGTAACCTATAAAAAAGGGAAATGTATCACTTGGGAAAGGGAGAATCTGGGTTCACAGTCTTCCAAGATTTGAAATAAATAATAGATATTCAATTAAAAATGAAATATTTTTATTGAATATCTATTATTTATTGTATTTCAGGGTTCTCCCCTACATCCGTCAAGATTTGAAATAATGATTTTACTTCTCAATATATAATCATTACACAAAGTGATTTCTTTGAATAACATGCGCGAGTGTTTATTTTAAATGTTTATTTTCAAAGTCAAAGAATTTTTCAAAATACTATTTAAAATAAACTCAACTTAGTAGCTTTTATTTAAAATTTCTAATTAGAAATAAGGGCTTCGGGGGAAAATATTTTGAATTATGTTTTTTGATATCATATTTTTTGACCGAAAAAAATCTCGTCTATGGTTTTTCTGTCAAGAAAAGTGTAGGGATATTTGCTCTATAACGAGGTGAGCTGAAAGCTACTCCGTTTTCTTGACCACTTTCAAAATGGAAGGAAAAATTCTGCGACCTGGGTTCGAACCAGGAACCTCGGCTGTCAGGAAAAATTCTGCGAACTTTCTGATGGTTGGATGGGAGAGATTCTCGATCTGTGAGCCGGGTGCCCGCCTCCCATTGGGCTTTCAACCATGACAACTTGTCTGGGTGTCTGCGATAGCCCAACTGGTAGAGGCGCCGGCCATGACAGCCGAGATTCCTGGTTCGAACCCAAGTCGCAGAATTTTTCCTTCCTTTTTCGATAGAAAAATCTTTATTTAGCTCACTAGATAAAACATTATTAAAGCTTGGTTTGCAAAAAACCCTTTTTTCCTCTTATCTTATTTGTACTGTGTAATTTCCCGAATAATCATTTTTTCTTTATCATCTATGAAGTACTACCTAAAATTTTCCGAAATTGTTTTATTCTGACCGAACCGTAAGAGTTTTGCCTATAGATGATATTAGGGAAACGTCTCAGCTGTAATTGTGCCAAGCGGTGTCATGCTATGTCCACAGGATTTTGAGTTTGAGTTAATTTTGTCACTCTTTGTGTTGGTCGTGTTGAGATTCTTGATATTAAAGCTGAAGAAAACTGCGGCTGAACCCACAGACTGTTGAAGGAGGCTTTTGGTGAACAAGTTTTAGGCCAAACTCAAACATTTGAGTGGTCTAAGTGTTTCAAACATGGTGGGGAGTCTGTGGAATACGACATGCATTCTGGTCGACCACCAACAAGCACAACTCCGGAAATGATCATGAAAGTGCGTGACGTGATCCGAGAGGACCGATGGCAGACCATCTACGATGTTTGTGATCGCCTTGGACTGTCGTACGGGACGTTTTAAGACGATTGAGGGAAAACGTGAGGCGCAAAAGGCCAGAGATGTGGAAGAAACATGATGGCTACTCCATTACGACAATGCTCCGGCGCAAACATCACTCGCTGTGAGGGCCTTTCTCAACAAAAACAACATGACCGCTATCCTCTGGCACCTTGCGATTTCTGTATCTTCCGAAAATTGAAATTGCGCTTAAAATGGCAGCGATTTGACTCCATTGAAGTGATCCAAGCGGAATCGCAGCAGTTGTTAAACAAGCTCCAACCTGAAGACTTCCAGAAGTGGGAACATCGCTGGAAGCAGTGTATAAATGTTTAAGGAGACTACTTTGAAGGGGATGGTGGAAATTGAAAGATCGGGTAAAGTTCCGCATTTTATAGAGCTACATTTCGGGAAATTTTGGGTAGCACCTCGTATTTTTTTGTAAATAGTACTTATGTTTAGTAAATAGTACGAATAAATTACTTTCGTGCGTTTGCATTTCTTTTGTTAAGTAATTTCTGAAATATCTCATCGGTTAAAATCCGACTTTGAGAAATATTAAGAGGATATAGTAGGGTTTAGGGAATTATTAATTCCTTTTGTAAATCCTTCAATCGAGGACTTACAGAAGCTATATTTACCTTTGAGCTCATCATGTGACCAATTTTTAATGTAATGTAAAGTTTGCATCTAGCTTGTTTAGAATAAACCATTATCTTATGCATAACTCTAATAAGACTGAATTACCTAAGGAAAAATTCACTGTCGCAAATTTTGTATTCTATATCGAATAATATTCTAAAATTAGACAATTGCTTTCAATTTATTACAATTATTAATAATTATATAAGAGTAGGAGTTGTAATAATGATAATTAATTAAAAAATATGAACTCCAATTTAATTAGAATAAATAAAAACAAATAAATAATAAAAACGCTTGAATAAAGGTCATCCGATGTGGAGAAATACAAAGTTAATGTGGACGAAACACTGATGAAACGAAAGTCTTGTGGAGCTTATGTAGACAAAATACAGATGAAAAGAAGATGATGGAATAAAAATCCCGAAAGCGTTTTTTGTAATTTTTTCCAATCTTGTGATCATCGGTCGTTCATCATAGATTTTCTTCTCCTGTTATCATCGGACGTTCATCATAGATCTTCTTCTCCGGTTACTGCGGTTCTTCCTGTGTTTTTGTGTAACATTCAAAAACACAGGACCTTCGTTTCATCAGTGGTTCGGCCACATAAACTTTGTATTTCTCCACATCGGGTGACCTTTATTCAACTGTTTTTATTATTTATTTGTTTTTATTTATTCTAATTAAATTGGAGTTCATATTTTTAATTAATTATTACAATTATTAATACTTAAAATTAATAATAGGTATTATTAATCAGGAAACGAAACTTTGAATTACTTACCTCTTGCATTTGGAACCACGTAATCATGGATGTTCCTATTTCGTAGTCAATAAAATCAAGGTAATTTATGTCCTCGTCTTCGTGACTAACATAAAACTAAAGTGATGAAACAAATGTATACCAAATCAATTATATTAAGTAAGCACCATTTATAAAAAATTTTGCAAATTCGTTTATACTAACTAAAGTTTACATAAAAGGTTTATTATAACTCGTGAAAAAACCTCTGCTATATTACCTGCCCTATTTCTCCCCTCATATCTTCAGGAAAACGTTCCCACAAGTGGCACACTGCACCCATACTTCCGGTATATAAATGAGTTCCTGAAAATGATGGAGCCATAAGTTGAAAAGTTATTTAAAATTTAAAACTTTTATCAAGTAGATATAGTAGATGAAATTTTTGGGCGTTGATATATACTCGAAAGCCAAAAGTCCTAGGATATCTGTATCGACTTGAGGTCCTAGGATATCTGTATCGATAAATCCCTATAGTGGGGTTCCCTCTGAGCCGACGTGGAATCGACTACAAAAGAGGCTGAAATTTCTCTACAAAGGTGTTGAGCCGTGCCGTCTGAATTGTTACTCACAGGTCCCTAGTATTGGAAGGTGACGGATCTTGGGACACAGGGACCTCCACATCATTTATTAGAACTCTCCCGAATGCTTCTCATAACATGGGACATTAACACGAAGTTCATGAAGGGGTGTAACTGGTTACCAGGCAGCTTAACCTAGCGGGAACCTTTCAGTGGTGTATCTAGGAGGACCAACCATGCACTGACCCAAACCATCCCTTGCAAAAGCACCATACTAAAAAGTCATGCAACCGAAATTCTCAGGACCGATAGGATTTTATGGCATTCGAGAATAAAAAGGAAAGCATTTGTTTTCTAAAGAAGCCTTTCGTTGTTAGGATTAAATGAGATTGCTAAGGAAGCCTCTGTTTGCTAAAGCAATGCGCACAACTAACGGAAATGTGCAGTTCAAAATGATTAAAAGTACAAGAAAAGTTAAATGGAGAGAGTAGTAATTCTCTATATATTCGAACATAAAAGAGTCCGTTAATTTGAAAGCATTCCTGATTAATGAAATGAGCGTCAATTGTTGAAGCGTTCTAAGTAAGGGTCTATTATTTCATCATAATCTGTTGCTAAGCCGTTTCTATGTAAGTATGTACTGTTGAAGCGAGCAATTAGCTATTATCTATTGATAACAATATGCCTAACAAAAATTAACACCGATAATGTAAGGCATAAGAAATTACATGCCATATCTTAGCATGTAAGAGAACAAATTTCGACTCTCATTCATTTTATGTTATATTCATTCATGACACATCATTCCAAATCTATACAGTATATACAGGGTGATTCAAATCGTGTGTAAAACAATTTAAGGAGTATTATTGGCAAGTCCAACGGCCTTTAGGTGGCGCCACCATTACACAAGATGGAGGCATTGTAGGATATAAGCATAACGGTGCTGGCTTCTTTACATGTGATACGTTGCTATAAAACTCGATAAAACAATGACTTTAAAGGAATCGTTGGCGAAAATTTTTACTTACATTGGACTAGAAAACGAACAAGTAGAAGAAAAAAGATGTTTGATTGACGGTGAGGCCGTTTTAAATGGCAAACATTTAATGTTTTGTGGAAGCGTCGAACGAAACCACGATTATTGCAAAATACCGTATATCTTCTAACAGACGCCAAGTCTCCAATTGTCGCCGGTCTCTAATAAACTCCGGTCTCTAAATACACGCCGGGGATTCTCTTCCACGCGGCAGTTCACGTGAGCCGCTTTCGGGGTTGAGGGGATTCCCAGCACACTGCTATCATATGCATTCTGCTATTCAGCCCTTAGTTCTCATGGCATCCTCTTCATAAAGATTGTTTAATGCGCATTACCCTATTCTGTTTAAAAAAAAAAGCGGTCATAAGATGTGGCGTTTATGATGTCGTGAAAGCTATAAGATTTGACACGGATTGCTAAATAAACGCCGGTCTCTAATAAACGCCCAGTTAGTGATTAAATTGAAAAAATAAATGCCGGGAGCTACTATTGGAAGATATACGGTACTTGCGCTCTGCGTGCAAACTAGTAAACCAAGCGAAAAGCTTCATGAAATATCAATAAAACTCTCAAGTTCAAAGGAAGAATATGATTCTTTTAAATGTGTATGTTCCTGTAAAGCAGGAAATTCTGGAAAATGCAAGCACATCGTTGCAGTATTACTGCACCTAAACAGTGAACGGATATATATTAAGAGAAGGACGAGACACAAGAACCCTGGAATACAATAAATAATAAAAAATAAATAAAAAATAATAAATTTATTATTTATTGCACCTAAACAGGTAAGTTAAAAATTTTAACATTGCACTCTTGGGTCTTAAGAGACTCTTAGCCTAACATAATATAAAATGGTGGAATGTTTTTTGTCCATTTTAACTTATGTAAATTCACTTTTTATTTTTTTTAGCAGAATTTGAAATATCTATCAGTTTCTGCATTGTAATGTTCTAGAAATGTAAGAAAATACAAATGATATTTTATCTTTGGCCGTGAAACAAAATTATATATGAAATCTAGGGTTCCCTGACACAACGGGACATGACAAAACGGGACAAGACAGAACGGGACAGACAAAACGGGAAAGGACGGAACGGGACGGTGACAAAAAGGGACAATGACAAAACGGGACGATGACACAACGGGACATAGGCAAAACGGGACATAGACAAAACGGGACAGAATCATGATGTTTCGAATCATCGATTCATCGTCACACAAAATCATCTATATTTCGTTACATCGATTCATCACCACACGAAAACATTCCACGAAAGTTTATAAAATTTACATAAACTTAAGAATATCAGAAGCATATTCTTAAGTATTTTCACTAAATGTGCACTTATACTGAAGAAGATATCAGAGGACAGTTACCCTTCATGGCAAGGAAAGGACTTAGTCACATATAGCCGATGACTAGTATAAATAGATCCCCTGAGGTCGCTATCTGGTTTCTGATAGCACAGAGGTCCCCTTAGCTTTTTTGGGACTCCTCCCGGATGACTAACATGACACGATGAGCCACCGGATGGCGTGAGCTCTCCCGTCACGTATAGTTGGCGTAATTACAACTTTAAATATACAATTACAATCAAATCCATATCTTAATATTGTCAAATGTCAATTGACCTTACCGTCTTGTAAGTATTTATAAAATGAGTATACTCTTCTACATCCCTCATACTACATGCATTTTGACCATGATAAACGTTTAATATAATTATAAGTCGTTAATTATTCAAAATGAGATAATTTAATCAACATTGAAAAATTATTTACATTCAAACTTTCATATATTGAAACTTTTGGAAAACAAAATGCCTGATTAAAGGATTATTTCGATAAAATAATTTATGCATTTTATTATTTTGTTATAATATTCAGATTCGAACTAATACTCAGGATTCAAAATCTTGCGTGCCCCGTACACTATATCATACTAAGATAAGCTAACTTTTAAGCTATTGGGTTCATACCCCATTCATAGGTTCTACCTTCTCAAATACTTATTATATTAACATTCACTCTTACATTAATTGCGGGAACACTAATTGCAGCTACCTCCTGTATATGATTTACAATCTGAATAGGATTAGAGCTAAATTTAATATCAATAATTCCTATTTTAGCTTTCAATTCTAAAAATGGCACATCAATAAAGTATTTTATAACACAGGCTCTAGCATCATCTATGCTCCTGATTTGAAACATCATGATTCTGTTCCGTTTTGCCTATGTCCCGTTTTACCTATGTCCCGTTGTGTCATTGTCCGTTTTTGTCACCGTCCCGTTTTGTCATTGTCCCGTTTTGTCGCCGTCCCGTTCCGTCCTTTCCCGTTTTGTCACCGTCCCGTTCCGTCCTTTCCCGTTCTGTCTGGTCACCGAAATCTAGGTCTGAAGTTTTAAGGTAATAGATGTTTGTTAGGAGTGCCATAAATATAATGGTTTTGGCCGTGGAAATCCAAATTAGAAGGAAAGTAAAAGCAATAATCAAAATATTCTTTAAAACTGTTAGGAATGTCAACTATATTTGTGAATATGTATGCAGAGTATCTATCTTAGAAAAACAGTGCATTAAAATTTGTAAATTTCTTGAAATTGAAGTCGACTGGTAATGTTAATTTAACACAAAAGGTTAGAATGTAGCTTCTGCGAAAAGATTAAGACAAATATAAGGACTCATGTATTCTCCAAGCCATATTGCATAGAGTATGTGCTGTGAATATGAAGACCAAAATAGAGCAAACTAAATATCCTTATTTCATATGGATTTTTTTGATTAACAGAAACATTATTAGTTTTCTTGCCTGCTCAGATTTAAAAGTGCATACTTATGTTTTTGATTAATGTGTGATATATTTGTAGTTGTAAAAAATGCTACCTTCCTAACTCTTATGTATAAATAACATTAAAAAAAATATGAGAAATCCAGGATGCCATAACAATTGTAGCAAGATACGGCAAGCCAGATCTGTTCATAACACATACCTGCAATCCTAAATGTCCTGATATTCAAATTAATGTAATTCAATATGAAACAGCAGAAAAAAGACCAAATTTAGTTGCCCGAGCTCTCAAGGCTCATAAAATATTTATATTTTCTGTTGATTACACAAATACAAACAAAAAGATCTGTTGGGTTACAGAGACCCAAGTAGGAAGTTTTAATTGCAAAAATTAAGTTTGATGTTCCAGGGTTAAGATTGTAAGCCATAATAATTTTAAACATGAATTAATACATTTTTTTTAATACAGTCTTATTTTAATGCTGCAGGGTGTCAATTGATGAACTGGATGACCTGAGTTGCACAGATCTTGAACAGAATTGAAGCAAAATCAAGAAAGCAGGCAGTTTTTATAAATCAACTGCAGTGGAAAATCTGTGCCACGTCCCTCATGTAAGATATTTTGAACTTTCCCAAATGCAACGTGACAGGGTGAGGGATGTTTTTGTTTCTTCCCAGAGTTCAATTTTCATCATTAAAGAGAACAGAGTTCACCCAAACAAAGGTGTTTATAGGAAATTAGTATCTACTAAATATCGGCACTAAATTATATTAATTAAGCTACGAGCCTATTACATTTTAATAATACAAGAATATTTACCTGGAAAATAATAATCCGGTTCTTGGAAATGCAGGCTGCAAACATACAGCCTTATTTCCCATTCATTCCGTAAAGTCTTTGAAAACAAATGTAAGCTTATGTGCTTTACAAGATTATATTTCGACTTACATCCAACCATACAGCTGTATTTATTATTCGTCGTTAAACGCTTAACATTCGTCATGCTAGCACTGGCTTCCCCAACACAGCGTGATTTATATTCTTCTCGGCCGCCACTTTGTGCCGTTGCCGCCAGATGTCGCCTACTTCTACTGGACTTGCCACAGTGTAAACAGAGCGCTTACGGCCTCAAAAGCGCGTCGCCTATTGGCAGCCATCTTGTGGTGGGACGATGCCGCGTTTTACACTGTAGAAGCCATACTCAAAATAGCGAATAATCCGCTTTTTTCATGGTATATGTTGATTTTCATGTGAAATTTTTATATTTTCCCAAAACTTTGTTTTATTGATGCACAAAAAACTGATTTTTTAGGTAACATTCATCAATTTCATAGGAAATAAAAATTAATGTTCAACTGCTACATGGCCTTACATTTTCTCCATTTCAACTTAATTTAAAATAAAATAAAATATATAAAATAAAAATTTTAAAGCACGCACTTTCACCTTAAAAAGTTCAGAAAAAAGGAAAAAATCGAATTTAAAAAAGAGGTAAAAATGTGGTGGTGCGTTTATTTTCTTTTTAAAATTTAATATTGAACGCGCCACCACACTTTTACCTTTTTTTAAAATTCGATTTCCTACTTTTTTCTGAACTTTTTAAGGTGAAAGTGTGTGCTTTAAAATTTTTATTTTATATATTTCATTTTATTCTTTTTAGTCTTTACTTATAAAAAATAAGCTTTTTATTTGATATCTACAAAAACCAAAAAACCTTGGAAATCTGCCGTCTGATATCGGGTAAACGTTTATATAAAATACTTTATGCTGGCTTAATCATAAACAATGCTCACCACAATCAACAACTTTGCTAGCACTGATGATCAAATTAGCAACGATAACAATAAACAACAATACAGTTAGTCGTTACGTCATGATTGCACTGTATATAATGTATATAAAACTTAAATATTAAATAACTTACGAATAAATGAAAGACTAGTGAAATTAAAGATTGAAACATGCATTATCATCTATAAGACGCCGTTGGGGAAAGTTGCAGAGCTATAGGTAGTCAGGAAGTGGGCAAAATATTGATTACCAAAATTTTTCCTTCCATTTTTCGATAGAAAAATTATTACATCATGTTTGGAGGTCATCTCCAGTATATATTTAATTATTTATCTAAAAGTGAACCTTTTGAAAGCATTTACCAGCACCTTACATTGATAATACTGCTGAAAAATGACTGAAATTCTTTGATATTTTTATCAAACAAACATTTTTTAGAAAACAAAATATTTTTAATGTTGGGGACACAAAGAAAGGCTGGTGATATAATTCGCAGCGATTTGGGCATGGGTTGAAAACGACCCACGATTGAGCCATATAACGCACGATGACTTACAATTCTCTTTTTTTTTTAATCTGTGAAAAGATAACCCGCTGTCTTTTGCTGTTCTCATGTTACATCCGTATGCCACGCAGTAGTTTGGCATGTTGTTCACTCATTCCACGGTAGCTAAAGTAGAAAAAAACCGTTCCCTACCTTCAAATACGTGCCTAAACACATGGAAAGTAACGTGGAATTTGCGATCTGAGTCCCACCAAAAGATGGCCATGCGAGAGTTTCCGGTGGCGACGCAGCTGGCTAACACATCTAATGCTGCATGATCGCTCTGTTTACTCTGTGGGACTTGCCATATTGGTCAAGTCCTATTAACATGGGTCCATTTTTTTTTCTTTTCAAGTTACAAGAAATGTTTAAAGTGGGCTCCTTGAGCCTGAATGCAAGTAGTGATGTCAGCATACTCTGCGGATGTCAATCGATGTCATATGTTATGATAATTTGCTACAATTGTCTATGAATGTACATAAATGCCCAGAGATATGTCGATTTCCTGGAAAACAGACTGCATGAACTCTTAGAAGATACACCTCTTGCAATCCGTCAACAGATGTGGTTCAAACACGATGGGGCCCCTCCTCATTTTGGTAGAGTTGCTACTGATTGGATTATCATGCACTTCCCTAACAAATGGATTGGGCGCAATGGGCCATTGCATGGCCACCTCGCTCACCGGACCTTAATCCACTGGACCTTAATTTGTGGGGACATTTGAAACAAATGGTGTGCAGTGTCCAGATAGACACTAGTGTTGTTAGTTTTTCTTATGAATCGAATCGTTATAGAAATCGATTCGCCTGTATCGTACTGAGCGATATTCAGGGCTTGAAATTCAAATTTTTCATCCCCTCCTATGTTTGTAAATGGAGGGGAGTTAAACTCTTTGGGAGGGAGGCAATAAGTTAAGAGTTATGCAAGTGATTTTTCAACATATTTTAATTTAATAAAATTTGAAGGACGAAAATATAAATGGAATGCAGGAGTTGTGGAGAAACTCGGAGGAATACAGAGGAAACACAGAAGAAACGAAGATCTAGT
>JAHWFO010069718.1:112659-133290 GCA_023313115.1 Rhysida immarginata | reverse complement strand
TGGAAAGTCTTCCCCGAAGGGTGGAAGCTGTGATTCGGGCAAAGGGATGTGCAACGCCCTATTGATTTCCATGAAATCGTGGCTAGAGCGCAATCGTGCATGTGTCCGGATATTTGTGATCATATAGTGTATCTCAAGTTTCGTCAAAATCTGATTTCCAGAACGGCCGCTAGAAGGATCTAAATAGTGTCACTTTAATTATAACCACTCTGTATATAAAGGAATCCAGGTAGTTTTAGATCCGGGCCTGCTTCCTTTCTGTTGTAGTGGAATCCGAGGCCACAAATATTTTGTGAGACGATAGAAAATCAACTTTTTGACAATTTTAGATAACGGGTTCATAACGGATATCGGACGATAATTGGAACTGCCCTATGGTCGCCCGTTTTATACAATAGTTCTTGCTCTAATCTTGAAAACGAAGAAAGCAAAGAGAATTTGGAAAATCGTAGCAAAAAATGGACAAGAATTATAAATTTCTGGCCTGGAAATATTAAAAAGTGGAAAAGAAATGCAGGAAAACAATACGTTGGGAGAACAGGAAAGAAAGTTTACCAAGGCAAACAAGGTTCTCCTTGTACATGTGATCGAAAGTGCTATGAATCGTTGAGTAAAGAAAAATGTGATGCAGTGTTCAAACATTTTTGGAATATTTGTGAATTTAGTTTGCAAAATGCATATATTAGTGGATGTGTGAAAGTCAACAATGTGAAAAAAAGATACGGAATTACTGATAATGAAAGCAGGAGACAACACACTCATGAGTAATACATTTCGAATCACGGTCGTGATAAAAGGGTTTGCAAACAGGCATTCATATCCTTGCTTGGGATTAGTAATGAGATTTTCGAGGGCAGTTGGAAAGAACCAGACTGAGGGAACAGCAAAATTAGACGGTCGTGGAAGGAATACAAACAGACCCAGTAAAACTAGTGAACATCAATCAAATTTAATAATAAAACACATCAATAGCTTTCCACTGCGCCAGTGTCATTATTCTAGAGCTCCAAAAGGAAAATATTTGCCTGACGGTCTAAATACGAGAATAAGGTCTAAATCTCGTATATCCATGATGTATAAACTTTGTTAGTTGGATAAATAAAAGAACTAGATTCAAGTGATGTTGTTAATTAGTATATTTACAGGGAGTTTTTCAATAACAAATTCAATCTTTCATTTTTGAAGCTATCCACTTATACATGTAAGGTTTGAGATACATATTAAAAATTCAGCTGCAGAGGATGATAATGAAAAAGTAATATTGAGACAACAGTTAGACTTGCATCAATTAAAAGCAAAGAAGGCATATGATAATC
Organism: Rhysida immarginata; assembly: GCA_023313115.1. NCBI lineage: Eukaryota > Metazoa > Arthropoda > Chilopoda > Scolopendromorpha > Scolopendridae > Rhysida > Rhysida immarginata. The sequence goes on along the minus strand of JAHWFO010069718.1, from coordinate 131,974 downwards.
TAAACGCTGATATAGCTCATTCTAAAGTACGGAGGGTTGATTCAGATAAAATGAGACGACTTTAAACGCCGCGTATGACCTTGACGGAATGTGATTTGCATGACTCGTCCACTATTCACATGGGGATTAGCTTTGTATACACTTGTTGCTGTTATTTGGGACATTTCGTGCTGAAACATGGCTTCCAAAATCACAGCTTTTTGGGAAGGGTATATGTTTGGCTTTTCCGACGCTAACTTCAGTCTTTCGTGCATTGTGGAATTATGCAAACGAAATGGTATTGTGGTATCCAAAGCTACTGTGGGTCGAATAATCAAAAAGAACAAATTGCGACCATCTAATGAACGTGGACGAGCAGAGAAACAGACCAGAAACAAGCCCCAGCCAACACGCCCAGCTCAGGTGGTGCGAGAAATCCGGTCTGAAGTGCTGAAAGAAAATCCCCACACACAGAGAAGTCTAGCCCAAAGGAAAGCTATTTTACAGGCAACAGTCTCCAGAATAATTCATGACAATCTTGGGCTGGAGCGACGTCATATAGTGCCACATGGACAAGGCATCAAGCCACACTGCCAAGTAATCTGTGGCTTACTACAGGAAGATGGAACAGGAGACGGGCATACGAGTTATTCCCTTCTCTCATGCGCCTGTAAAATCTCCTGACGCATCACCGATGGATTTCTGTGGTTTTGGTCTCCTGAAACGACGGCTCGGAAGTCGCCGACCAAGAACCGTTGATGGGCTATAGAAAGTGTGTCAGCAGGTGTGGAACGAACTTCCCATGGAGTCCCTCAAACTCAGCCTATTATGGAAATTACGGTGCCGGGCGATAGTCCAACAACGTGGCTCTCACATCGAACACAACCGATGGTGGCACCATGGTATTACACCATCGTAACAGAACTGCAAAGTCGTCTCATTTTATCTGAATCAACCCTCTGTAATAGCGATTGATTTACAACAAGCTCTGCCAACTCCTCATCTAATGAAGTTTTTTTTATAAGAGACAGCTTTGGACATACAATTTTTGTGTTCATGATTGCACTTCAGATGATGTGCATATGTATGTATGGGCGTGATAGTAGTGAAATGATATCATGATTAGTTAAATATACTTCTAACAATCTTCAAAATATTGAAAAAATAATTGTGTATTCTGATAATTGTTTTGCTCAAAATAAGAATATATCATTAGTTTGTTTTTGGCTACAAAAATATGTTAAAAATGTAGAACACAAATACGTAGTTTCAGGTCATTGTTACCTACCTTGTTATAGAAGGTAGGAAACAGCTCAGTCAGGAAACAGCTCAGCCAATCACCGAGCGCTCCTCTGCTGCCGCTCCCCCCCCCCCCTTTTTGAGATAAAAAAAAAAAGTTCGTCGCTTGAATCCTTCCGGGAGTCCTCCCCTCCCCTTTCTCTTCCTTTAAATTGGCAGAAAATTTCAGTGAAAGGATATTTTTTTAGTTTTATTTTGATTTTACTTATATATTTATTATTTTGTTATTTGTTAATTATTTTATTTTTCAGAAAATTTCAGGCATTAGAGAGCTCAGCGAGGGCTAATTTAAACAAATGGAATTTACACAAATTACGTTCTAATTAATAAATTTGGTCATTGAATTAAATACACGAAATAATTGTTAGATTATACGGAACAAATAAAATCCAAAAGAATTTTGTTAAATGTTAATTAGGCCATCCAATCAGATCATAAATATAAGCTAATGATTACAATTTGAATTACTATGAAAATTTGTTTATTTCTTTATAATAATAACATTATATACATGCTTCTAAACATTATATACATGCTTCTAACAAGATGTTTGGGTGGAAGATAGTAATGATGTGTCGTCGACTTACCGTCTATAAAATATTACAGATTTAGAAAACAGTAAGGGTGTAAGGTATTCCTCCTCTAATGACTGCAGGAACGCTTCTGATATGCCGCTGGGCATAAAGTAAAAATCATTATGGAACATGAAGTAGTTCTGATTGTATACAGTTTTAAGCGAACATACAACATCGGTGCGAATTTCCTCATCGATCCCGTTCTTTATAGATCGTTTATCTATTAGTTTTATTTACTTTTGGAACGGAATATTTGTGTACAAATTCACTATATCCAATGAGAGGAGCTTCATAGAGTCATCTAGTTTTACTTCTTTTAATATGTCCATGAGCTTGACACTATTCTTGACTACGCTAGTATTGGGCAATTCGGTTTATGGACCGTGACTAAGGCGCGTATGCGTGATGGGGATGGTTTGCTGCTGATGAGCTATTGCCATAGCTTTAGAAGAGGTTGGAACGAAACTTTTTTGGAACGGAACTGACCTGACCTGACTTCTTTTTGGAATCTTTTAGTTGGGTCCTTCTTCAGTTTTGTAAGGCCATTGTTGATAATAAAGTCTAGGTTTTTCTGTGCATATTCTGTGGCGTTTATAACTACTGTTGCATTCCCCTTATCTGCGCCTACAACCAAGACCTCATTTACTAAAAGCTTCGTCCTGATATTGGTTGCAGGTTTTAAGTACTTCGTCTCATTGTATATGTTCGTCACTTCTTGTATAGCTATTATCCGGGCGTTAGTTCTTTCTTCAGTGTCCAACCTTAATAGGGCAAGCTCAACGTAGTCATTGGCGTTTAGGGGTCTCCATAGGTTGTGTTTCAGTCCTTTTTCTAAGAGGGCTGTTTCTTTATCCGTAAATTCGATAGATGTTAAATTCACTACATTACTATGGAATAAATGAGAAACGCGACCTTGTAACCTCCGTACGTCGGTCACTGTTTCCTTGTCATTGTTTCATATTTTGAAGCCTTCTCACTGTTTAGCGACATCCTAATGTTTTTGAGTGCTTTCAATGAGACATCGCTAGTGTCACGTACTAAACGATTAATTTGGTTCACACCCTAATTAATTCATTAATTTTAAAACCCAAAGAATCTCAGCCGTGTCAGGGAAAAGGAGAGGTGGCTAATTTTAAGAGAATTCATAAATTTTTAATTTATCAAATGAAATCACTCTTTACAAAGATTTAAAGCAATATCTCTTCAGTATCCAAATTTTTTTTTACATTCCTAAATGATCAAAAAAGAAGACTTCTGTAAACGTTGAGTATACCAGGGACTGCTCAATCTAAGTGGATTTCCTCATTGGCTTGAACGTACGTAGTAGATGAGACGTCTACTGATATCCTGGCAGCCGTAGAAAAAGACAACGGCGACCTTATCAGGTTTGCCGACGAGGGGACTGGCACTATCGATGCAATTGAGAAAGATGCAACATTAAAAATACGCCACTCAATCAAATGCAATACCTTAGCTTACTTAAAACAGGATAATAAGCTTATCACTATGTTAAGGAATGAATTCACAGTACTCCACAAGAAAACGTCGTAAGACAAGCGCAGCCTGCCGCGTGAGATCTCATTTGTTAGGCGTGCACTTGCTAAAACGTCGTTGCTCTCGCGGGACCAGTAGGACACTCCTCGGAAAGGAATCCTATCGCTGGAATAGTTGAATGGCATCTGTCCTGTGCGCTGATGAGTAGGGGATTCGGCCAGTCAGATTGGTAAGTTACTCTTGGTCCTCCTTGAATTCGTCTTCGAATGACCGAGAATTTGTGGCCTTGGAAGTCTCAGTAAGGTGAACGTCCGATACAAAAATAATGTCGTCGATAAAGGAAACGAAATTGTGGAAGCCGAACAGCAATTCAATGAAGTAACACTCACGAATTTCCCTGAATCGTTTGCCGTGTATCTGCATAGGGCTGGGGTCCTTTCCAGTACGTTTCTTACGAATTTGTCTACTGGAATGAGTGAACTTCTCCTCCGTACTTGAAGCTCACGCCAAACCGATTCCCTATGCTAAGGACTTAGAAATCCATCTGCTGGTTTATCGACTATTCATGCACAGAAACGCTCCTCTATCCTAGATTTCACAGGATCGCTGCTCCCATCACGCGTGTCATTTTTATGAGTTGACCAAATTTAACTGAATGCTGATGATGTAAATAAAATTTATTTTATTTCTTGAAATCCCATAATTTGATTTTTAATAATAAATTTTAGAAAATTTTTATGTTTTACTGTGTCTGAGATATTTTTTGAGCTAGAAATCAACCGGTGCATCGTTACCATGGGCAACCAAACAAGCGGGAAAAAAACCCAAATCTCACCTTACTTTCGATTTTTTTTATTTGCCATTGTACCGAGTTGCATTCAAAATCGTTTATTCTTCATATTATTAATTATAATATTAGAGATATAGGAATCTTGACAAGCAATAAATTTTATTTTGAAAATTTAGAACACCGAACCCTGGACAGGTAATAACACTGAACAAATCTTATGACGAGTGATGTATGAGATGAATATACGTTGCAAGTGTATCAAAATAAGGCCCACTTTGGTGTAAAATATTTTAAAATAACAAGAAAACTTATTTCTTGAGTCCGAAATCAACAAATCTGCTATGACAGATTAATAAGATAATGTACGCCATTCCATAATCAGTAGATTGGCCACTAGATGGCGCCACGTGTGGCGAGAGATTCTGTGGAATCCTTTTCTTTGCATGTGTGGTCGATAAACCTGCAGATATATTTCTAAGTCCATGGCGTAGGAAATCGGTCTGGCGTGAGCTTCAAGTTCTCCTCCGTCGCTCTTCTATGAATTGAAGGCGTAACGTTCTATGAAGGCGAATCGTTCTATGAAGTGGTAACGATTTCGTGTTCGTTTCTCTAATCGAACAGCCTTGTTGGCCTTCTCCGGTCCAGGCCGGTGGGCGGACGAAAACGTCTTTTCAGAGAGAGAGAATCCATTAGTGGGCTATGGACGACTATCGTAGCTCTCTCAACCCTTGCACTATTTTCGTTTCCTCGGCGAGCTTTGGAAACATCCTTTATGGAACAAGTTGCCCGATTTCCTTTAGCTCCTTTTGCTGCAGTGCTCCCATCCAACTTACATTCGCAGACTACCATATTCCCTCTAAACTCCTTCCCCCTAACTGGCTTTTTATTACTCTTTTTAATGAGCCGATTGGCTATGCAATTATGCAACACCAATCGGCTCTCATCTCATGGCTTCGCTGCTCGCGGGACGATTCGACTTTGTGAAGGAGGTTGGAGCTTCTTATTTACTCATTTTGTTTGCGAGCTCCTATCTTCCCCTGCCTTGTGAATACATGGCATATCGCCAGAGTTTTTTTGTTCGCTCTGGCGATACGACAGTTATTCATATGTGCAGCCATTTCTAAGTGTAACCCGAATATGATTGCATTAAGGTGTACTTTTTTTTATAGAGCGAACGAAGTTCTTCAATAATGCGCCTCTTCTCATGGAAAATCTTCGTGCGGTATGCAGCCCGGGGATTTGTCTCCCATCTTGATGACGGCGTATCATGGTATTACCTTAAGTTGAATACATATTCTATTAAACCATCTATTCAAGATAGTAGATGCCAACTTACGGGTTTTGTAGTAGAATCTTCTTATTAAATCAAGTAGTTGCATCTTGTTCTATTTTGCTGTCAATGAACGAGAACTAAAAAACAGGTCTTGGATTAGCAAAATTGGTAGCGTTTATTTGCCTACGCGTTTCGAATTCACTTCTTCATCAGGGAAGGTGACTTCAACTGTGCAGGCATCTATCCCGTATATGTGGCATTCATCCACCAATCGGGGAAAACCTAAATGGTGCTGACTAGTGAAGTTACAAGATGCCAAAAAATAACAAAAAATAATAACATTATGACATTAATGGAAGAAGAGAAGAATGGCAGCATGAATTTCTTCGACATTTCAATCCGTAAAAATGTAATGAATTTGGAGTTTAGTATATATCGTAAACCCACCACCACCAGCAACATCATCAGTTTTGATTCGAATCACTCGCTACGACAGAAGTCGGCAGCTCTAAGATACTATTTTGACAGAGCCTTGTCATTACCCGATTACCAAAGAAGATAAGAAAGAGTAAATCCTTATCACCTATGATAGAGCCAGGAAGAACTCGTTACCGGACCCAGTCACCAACATAATAATCAATAGGATAAAACATAACTCCAAGAACAAGCCAAGGAATCAACCCATGATGTATATCAGTCAGAAATTCGTTACCTTCACGTACACTGACCCGGAAATATCAAGAATCGCATACATCTTTCGTGACAGAAGCATAAAATAGCCTTTAAAACAAGCAGCAAATGTTGGTACGCACTCAACCCAGGAAGACACAGGGAACCCGGAGACGAATACACATCATGTGGAGATCTATCAACTCACATGTTCCATAGGTGGAAGTTTCTATATTGGCTCGACGAAGAGGACCTTCAAGGAGCGCTTCGGAGAGCACCGTAGGGCCTGGATAAACGAAGATGGCAAGCCTGCCTCAGCAGACCACCTCATAAAAAATGAGGTGTGGTCACCACCCGACTTTCTTATACATAAATGTCCTGGTCCAAATACAGAAAAAAATTAAACAACTGTCTAAAATGGCTACTTCCGATAGAAATTTTGTGAATAAAAGTTACTTCAAATTAGCTTCCAAACACTTTGGTATAGATTCCAAATTTTCCTATACCATTTTCTTTCGCCTATTTTAGCAAAACACTGCATTTTGATAAAACTGGTACTTCCGGTTGAAATTTTGAAAAATTTTCTTAACAAAAGTTGTTTAAAATTGAAATTGGAACACGTTTTAGCCCCTTCAAAATTTTCATAAACGCAATGTTTAACGAGATATTTCAAAATTTATATTTTGGCGCTGGAGTAAACTGAAACTTCCGTTTCACCGATTCCACTGGAAAACTAATCAGACCTCCGGAGGAAGATTATAATCTTAAGTTTAAAGTTTGGTCTCGATAGCTTTAGCCGTTTGGACGCTATCGTGGACACACACAAACACAGACACGCAAACTCACAGACATGTTCCAGAAATCACTTTTTCGTAATCTAGGGACCCTAAAACGTGAAGATCAGTTAAAATCTGGAGGTCGAAATTTTTCGTGATTACAATACTTCCTTATAATATGCATAAGAAAGTAAAAAGGGACACCCTTTTGGACCGATGCAAGACATCCTGACCATACTAAAATTTGAGAAATACCATAGAAGAATCCTGACTTTCGAGGTCCTAGAAATCAGAAAGCGTTTTAAAACGGACAAAAACAAGGGGTAAACAATCAGACAAATTTCGAGAAGAACCCTATTATCGACGCAATGAACAGAACTGTAAACCATCCAAAACAGAACAAGGCATACCACAACGGACACGGACATATAATTACATTTATCGATGCATTACTTTCCACGTATAAGGACCTTTATCTTTATTTATATTTTATTTTTATGTATTTTATGTTTTATGTTATCAATGTATTATTTTTCTTATATGAGCTCCAGTTATAAGAACCTTATTTTTGTTTTTATGTTTTTGTAAGTCCACCAATCAGCACCAGTTGGGTTTTCCCTGATTGGTGGGCGAATGCCATATATTCGGTGGTCGATGCCTGAACAGCTGTAGTCTGCTCCCCTCAATGTCTAAAGTTTTGGAGAAAACGATCCTCGTCAATGATCTTCTTCGGAAAGATCAGTTTGGCTTTCGTGCCGCCCACTCTTGTCAGATGCAGACATGGAGGCTCGTAGAAGACCTGAGCACCCCTTTAAACCTTTCCAGGTACTGCGGAGTGGTATTCCTCGATGTCAGTAAAGCTTTTGACCAAGTGTGGCATGGGGGCCTTGTCTACAAGATGATTAGAGACGGGTTTCCTCCTAATTTGATTTTGATGGTGAAATCCTTAATCACTAACAGGTCATACCAAGCTAAAATTGGTGAAAATCTATCCACGCCCCGTGTTGTAAAGGCGTGTTGTAAAATCTATCCACGTCCCTCAAGGTTCTGTCCTCGGGCCCGTGCTATTTAATTATTTTGCGAATGATTTTCCGAACCCTAAAAATTGTAATCTATATTACTATGCTGACGAAACTGCCATTATGACATGGGCACACAAGCCGGCTCACGTTATCACTCGTCTGCGGCACGCCTTGAAGATGTTCGAAGACTGGTTTAACTGCTGGAAGCTGAACCTTAGTGTCGGAAAGTGAAGGGCTATGTACTTCAACAGAAAGTTCAAGCTTCCCCCAGAGTCTCTTGTTCTATTCAATAAGAAACTGGACTGGGTAGACAACTACAAATACCTTGGCGTTATCATCGACTCAAGACTCTCTTGGAATCGTCACGTAACCTACGCTCTGAACAAAGCGAAGAGGGCTAAATACAGTCTCATAGCTCTCCTGGGCCGCAACAGCACCCTCAGCATCGACAATAAGTTACTTCTGTACAAGTCGATTATTCGGACCATACTCCTCTATGGCATAGCCTCGTGGGCGACTATCTGTAGAAGCAGGTGGAGTGAGCTACAGTCATTCCAGAATGTTACCCTGAGGACCATTGTCCAGCTTGACAGAAGGACTGTGAAAAACCAATCCATCCACTCGGATTTAGACATGGTCCACATCGGAAAGTTTATACAGGACATCCTTTTGATTATGGTGCAGAAGATGAAGATTCATGACAATGACCTAGTGGCCGGAATACTGAAGAACTCAATAGATATGAAGTGGCATATGAAGTATCGAAAACCAAGGCACATTCTTGACATCAACTTTGAAGACATCAGCAACGCCTCCTTCCCGGACTACTGGAAAATGTGATAATGTTCTTTCTCGTTGTTCTTTTTATTTTGTTTTTGACAATCGTCAATCTTATTTTCTTTTTTGTCTAATATGGAAGACCGCTTGGGTTGGTTAGGCTTCTTGACTACCTCAGTGTATTTCGTTTGGAATTTATTCTGGTTCGATGAGCTTTGTGAAAGCGCTGCTTTCGTCCCATCTGAAAAAATGTACACTTCACTGTTCGATTGTCGTTGTACCGATTATTCATTTAACATTGAATAATGAACACAAAGGGTTCAAAATACGTATATGTCCAGTAAAAATATTTTGTGGATAAGAGGTGTTTCTTCTGTAATTAAATACGAGTATTTTGGTAAAATTATGGTTGGAGTTAAAAAGTACAGATGGGCGGAAACTTTTGATCACATAGAATTATAAGATTCAAGGGTAAAATACTGAGCATAACCGCTGGAGGAGAAAGGGATTGCAGCGCCAGCGTTTTTCTTATACCGTATAGCCTTCTGTAAGTCTCGGGAATTACAGTATTTTTAAGGTAGGTTACAATTATATTGCTGATAAGCACAATTGCTCGTTTTTATTGAAGTGACGTTCATGATTGACACCGAAGGTAATTTTATCTAGAAAGAAGTAATAAAAAGGTATTTACCTCCAGTTATCGTCGTACATCTTCCATGAGGCATATTGTTAGATGATATATCTTGACCAGGTAAAAAAAGAAAAGAACTTCTGAACTGTAATGAAATAACATTAAAAATTTACTAAAAGATACGCGCTCAGTTAATTAATTCAAGCTGTTTTTATTCACTGGAAATACACTGCGCCAGGGAAATCGCTACACCTATAAGGAATCATCAATTTGTAATGAAATTAAAACCAGTAAGAAAGGCGCAATGGAAATGATCAAAGTGACATCGTCGAAGCCTCATTGCAAAGCCTCAGGGCACTTAGTCTCTATGCCTAGTGCTATAAAAATTCATTCAATAGGCTGGAGGTCAGAATTCTGCGAAGGTTTTTCTACCGCAAATTGATCTCGCGCTTTGCGGATGCGTGAAAGACTAATCACTACTCCTATGTACCATCATACAATCATCTGTCTGTCTCTAATGGCTTAATAAGATTTTCCGTACCGAAAGCAGGTGTAGTAGTTTTCATGGTCAGCAGTGTATGTACTGTTTTCCAGGGTAAATTAGAAATCTCGAGTATATGGCAACAGAAATAATTTAGAAAATTTCTCCAAAGAGACAAGTACTTACTATTTCATTGAGTAGCTTCTTTGAGTCTCTATAATGTTTATAATTATCTGATTTTTCCCAAAGCTGATCAGCTGTCATCCCATTCCAGGCAATTAAATCTATGATTCCCATAGTAATATTCTTGCTTTTTTTAAATTCTCTCTTCATATTTATAAAATCAATCGAATTCCCACAAACAGTTAATACAGGGAAAGTGAGATTTTTGTAGACTTTTATTTCAATATTAAAAATGCTGGGATACGATAAATAAAATTTTGTTCTATCATTGATTTGATAAAGGAGAAATACAAGGCATACAAAAAAGACGACCCATCTGCTGAAGGCTGTAAACGAACAGTTTCTAAATTGTCCACTCATATTGCTTTGTCGTCTCTCACCTTCTAGTCGCATTTTCTTCTTACATTGACAAACAATTTTGAACAAGGGATCTTTTGTATGAAATTGTGTTTCACTGCTCTTCAATTTTCCAAAAATTATCTGGAAATTTTCAAGGAAAGATAACAGTGACCATCCCAAAAATAAACCAAAGTTTCCTCCAATGTCAGATAACAAAGCTACGGTGTCGTAATTTAAGCTTTGAATGACCAAAATATATCCAAATTTATTTAATGTAAACTCTACAGTGGTCTTATTCTGGTTGAACATCATCGGAAAAGTAGATTTAATGTCGTAGATTTTAAGAGTACATGCTCGAATACAATTACACTCAGAGCCATCATAATTGAAATAGACCTGGAAGAGGTATTCGTACATTGACGCAAGAGACTGGTTATTTCTTCTGGCTCTAGTTGCGCTACAAACTTCATCTCCAGTGTTCATAAGTTGAAAAGGAAATTTATACCTGTGAGAGAATTTTATTATAAATTAGCTTTAAATGTCTGGATATGAAATGCAAATTAATAAATAGACACAGACCAAAAAGCAATACAATCAAAGTATTTATTTAAAAATTTTTGACTGACACACGTTTCTATCTCAGTCAGATAACCAACAGAGTCATAATATTTGAAATAGCTAAATAAAGCAATTTTTATACTGAATATTATATCCTAATAGCTTATACAAGGTGGTTCACAGCACCCGTATCAGCCATTATTTTTTAAAGATATGGATTTTAGATGTTTGAAAAAAAATTTCATGGACAAGACCTACGATAAAGAATTCAATTTTTGGTAATTTAATTTTCCACAACAACAGGAATTAGGGCGAACTGGAGTCAACTTTGAAAATTTAAATGAGAATGCAGGTCATGTAAAGTATAGTGTATTCCAAAAGGTGAATGATGCTCGGCTTCCAGTGAGATTAATTGGTTCAGGCAAGAACTCGAGCTGAAATCACGTCGAGCGGTGCCATTTATTGTTTTTAGCAACATGAATAGGTAGACATAATGAGTGATGTTTTGAATGAAATCGGATTTTGAGCCTTTATTAGGAAATATTATCTCTATTATTAATAAATCAATGTATATTTTTATTACGAAACGTATTCGGAAAGTATGTTCTGTTTTGTAATAAAAACAAAGCTACTATATACAGGATGGTCCATAAGTCTGTCCCCTCCTTTTATTTTTTGAACCGAAGCAGATATGTCAATTTTGATGAATCCAATGAATAGGAAGTGTGGGTGGCCTATACCATGGTGCACTTTTCATCATCCCAAATATGCAAATTAGGACACATTCAAAATTTATCTCAAAAACCGTAAGGGATAGAGAAAAAAACCCAATTGCAAACTTGTTCAGCATAAAAAAACAAACAAAACAAAAAAAAATCATCCAAATCGGACCAACGGTTCCCAAAAAAAGTTAATTGCAAATGCTAATTGGCACTCACATTGCATTTACATCTTCTTGTCCCCCCCCCCTGTTGGGTTTTATCCACTAGCCCTTTAAATGCTGAAGCTTTTTGATGAATGGGGAAGAAACTGCCAATCAGGTCTGAAAAATGGCAGAATACATTAGAGAAGAAATGGTTGGTATGGTTTTATGTTTTGGATTTGCACATAATTCTAAGACAATTCGCCAGGTTGTTTAACGATTTCATCAAACAGGAAGTGTCAGTCATCAGACCCGGCAAGGTAGACCAACAACTGTCACATCAGAGGACTCCAGCACAGCCATTTTAGCTGCTGTTTATGCTAATCCTCATTGTAGTACTCGATCAGTTGCTGAAGAAGCTGGCTGCAGTCATCAATCAGTATTAAGATTACTTCATATGCATGGATTCCACCCTTATCATGTCCACTGCCACCAAGGATTGAAGCCAACAGACTGCGATTTTCGTCTTGAGTTCTGCAATTGGCTGCTAAATCGCATCGACGATGACCCAGGCTTTCTCAATTGGGTCTTGTGGTCAGACGAAGCCAGCTTCTCTCGAGATGGTCTGGTTAATAAACACAATCTCCATTATTGGGCAACAGAAAACCCTAGATGGTTACGAGAGGCTGTGCACCAGGTGAATTGGAGAGTGAATGTCTGGTGTGGAATCATCAATGGTGGATTGGTTGGTCCATTGTTCTACGAAGGGACGTTGACAGCTGCACGATACAGAGACATGATAATAAATGTTGTAGTGGCAGAATTTGCAGATGAGCTTCCGTTAGCATCACTTCGAAGGGTATGGTATCAACATGATGGGGCTCCAGCCCATTCAGCGGCAGCTACTTGTGATCATCTCGATGCAATGTTTCCAGGTCAGTGGATCGGCCGGGGTGGCCCAATTCATTGGCCTGCACGCTCACCAGATCTTTCCCCGAATGACTTCTTTTTGTGGGGTTACCTTAAGGACCATGTTTATGCCACTCAGCCAACTTGTATGCTGGATTTGCAACAGAGAATTCAGACTGCCTGCCGATCCGTAATGCAACAGAGAATTCAAAGATGCCATCTGATATGGTAACAAGAGTGATGGCATCTTTGAAACTACGTGCTCAGTTGTGCATTGGTGAAGGGCATCATGTGGAACATACCCTTTAGAGTGTTACCAACATGATTCGCTTTGATTTGGCCCAGTTGGCTTTTTTTTTAGTTTGAGATGGTTATTTACTTTTTTTAACTTTTTTTGGGAACCGTTGGTCCGATTTGGATGACTTTTTTTTTGTTTTGTTTGTTTTTTTATGCTGAACAAGTTTGCAATAATGGTCTGCGGCTGCATGAGTGCCAATGGATTAGGAAACCTGCACATCTGCAATGCCACCTTAAAGCGCAAGCATATACATGTATTGGAATTTTAGAAGCACATATGTTGCCTTCTCGGCGACGTCTTTTTGGAACCCGTCCCTTCCTATTTCAACAAGATAATGCTAAACCCTACACCGCTCGCATTACAGGACTTTGGCTACACAATACACAAATTCGGGTGTTAAATTGGCCTGACTGCAGTCCTGATTTGTCCCCAATAGAGAATATATGGCGAATTAAGAGGAAGTTATGTCAACGACGACCCCGAAAGGTTCAACAGCTGAAAACTTTCGTACAGCAGGAATGACAACAAATTCCCGTTGCAACGTTACAGAAATTGGCATCATCTGTTTCTCGACGGCTACAAAGTGTGATCAGAAGGAAGGGAGATATCATCCAATGGTAATTTGCCCGCCAGTTGGCACAAAAACTAATAGTTATTATTATCAGTTAAAATTTTGGTACCGTAATGCTTAATACCTACCCAATAAACTATCTTCTTTTGAAATAAAATGAATTAATACATCAGTGTATTAATATTTTTGCTGTGTCGAATGTTACCGTGTCCCAACTTTTATGGAAATGAGGTTTGTAGAAAATAAACTTTAAGTTTGCTTCAGATTTAACAAAATAATGGTTTTCTGCATATATAAATTATAAATCTATTATGGTATTTCATAGGGAAATATCTTTGGATTCATGTTTAAAGAAATAACGTATCGGCAAACAAAGTTGTATTCTCATCCTTGACGGGAAAAAATAATACACAGGGTGAGGCATTTATCTTGAGACAACTGAATATCTCGGAAACTAAGCATTGTACGAAAAAATGTCCAAAATCAAAAGTGAATTATTTCGCCTGGGAAATTCATTAGTTAAAAAATTACCCCCTCCCTCCCTTGTGAGGGGGGTAGGGGGTAACTTTGAAATCTAAAATAGGAACCTCTATTTTTAATGGTATATTCAGATTGTACACATTATTCGAGAAATGTTTTATTCTTGGTGTTTTTAAACAGCCTCGTTGATCCAGTTGCCACTTTTGTTTTCGCCTAAGTCTAAGCAATTTGACCTATGTTCTTCGTTTTGCTTTCCTGAAGGAATCGCAAATAATCTGCCTTTAACAACCCCTCAGCATTCGACAGCACAATATCCAGCCATTTTATTTTAGGAAAGAAAAAAAAACATGGGAAAATCACATTGGAAAAGCAAAAACTTCATTATAAGCTAGTTTGACGCCTGCCTGAGCTTCCTCTTCTTTGCACAAAAATGGCGACGGATTATCACGTGACTTGGCTGAGCCAATCATTACGCCGCTTGGTCGGCGTAATGAGTGACCATACTTTATCGATCTAGAGCTTTAGTAAAACCACGGTCTATAGATATTCATGGTAATCGAGCTTCGGCCATTTTCCATTGTTTCGAGAAGCTAAGGAAAACAGATCGCGCCAGGTGCCGCATAGATCGCAACAAGGCCGACCGCAACCTGCGATGGAGATTTTCATTGAAACTGAATATGAAATAAAGTTTTTAACTGCCGACAGGCCAATGGCACATGCAGCGCCACTTTTCAATAGAGTTCCCGCCCTACCGGGAGCTAGAAACTTTAACTTCATTTTAATAATGGAGCTCGATGACCATGAATCAAGGTCTATAAAAGAAGGTCAGAACACGATCCCACAATACTCTGCGCTAGCGGCCATTTTGGTTCTAAAGTATATTGAAGGCACACATATTACATATTTTTGCAGAGGATTTTAATAAAAAATAAAAGAAAAAAGTGTATTCAAAAACAATGTATGGAAGTAAGAGTTCCTTCATGAGAACCTTTGCAGATACCTAGATGCCTATGCAGATAGGAAAATTTAAGGCATAAAAATTTAATTCTAATTTCACTAGCTCTTCAGTGTTCCCAATTTTATTTTATTTATATAATTAATTGTAAAAATTTCTGTTTATATTATTTATTTTGAAATTTTCTGTTTATATTATTTATTTTGAAATGTTCAGTTTTTATTATTTATTGTAAAATTTTCAGTTTATATTATTTATTATAAAGTTTTCTATTTATTATATTTATTTTGAAATTTTCAGTTTATATTATTTATTGTAAAGTTTTCTGTTTATATAATTTATTATGAAATTCTCAGTTTATGTTATTTTTTTGAAATTTTCTGTTTATATCATTTATTATAAAATTATTTGTTTATATTATTGTAAATTTTCTGTTTATATTAATTATTGCAAAATTGATTTTTTTTGTGTAATTTATTTGAAAATTTTCTGTTAATGTTATTTTTTGTAAAATTGATTTTTGTATAATTTATATGAAAATTTTTGTAATATAAAATGAAAATATGATCTGAGACCTGATTAAAACTACTTTTAAAAGTTTCCGTTTATTTAATTAAATATTTTTTGTTCGAAAATCGCCTATAATTAACATGAAAATTGTGTAGAAAACGCCACGTTTAGAACCAAAATGGCGGCTCCATTTTCGTGTCCTGACCTTCTTTTATAGACCTTGCCATGAATATCTATAGAGGGGCGGCACGTGACGTCAGAGTGACAGCTGCCCCCTCTATCCATGATATCAAAAGCATTTGGAGTGGCAAAATGTCTGGCGGTTGTATACTCTTGAGCAAGCTTGGCGTGTCTCTCTATTAAAATAACAAAGAGTCGGTGAATTTTTTCTTCTCATATTAATAAATCATATTCATGATCTCAGGATGTTGCATTGCTATAGTGAATATGAATTTGGTAGGGTTTACTTTAAACAATACTTAAGTTTATTGACTTTTAGCTAATCATTTCGAAGATTTTGCTGCATCAACAAAGCGTAAAATAAATAGCTTCAGTTAAAAAACGTAAAATAAATAACAATAATTACGATAAACAGTACAAATAATTACAATTACAAATGAAATATAATAAAAAATTCAAATCGCACCTAAAATTAAAAAAAAAAAAAAAAAATTGTTTAAAACCAACATTAAGAATCAACTGTTTCTCTGTTCATTTAAAATAAACATATAAATTACGATGAAACTATCTGCAACATTTTAATATACACGTACATGATTTACAATTAAAAATAGAATTTCGTAAATGATCAGGTAATTCATTTCAATGCACAAGGTATTTTATGGAAAAAAGATTTTTAAATTTTATGGTGTTTTATGAAATATAAATCGATTTCTTGTAGGTGCTTTACAATCTGAACCCGTTTGAAAATATTGTAAAATATAATTTAATAGGTGATTTGTAAATTGCAAAGTAATAACTATCTCACGCAATCTTTAACATCTAACATGGTTAGAAAAATTCACCATGCCATGAATGATGTTCAAAAATGAGTGTGACCGACTGATATTTATTAAGATGAAATGCCGTTCGGAACACGCGAAAGCTTCGAAACGCTTAAGCTAAAAGTCAATAAATTTACGTATTGTTTAAAGCTACATCTATCTCATTCAAATTAATAAATAGTTAAAAGCTGCGTGGCACGGGAAGGGTTCAGGGAAGTAGTTTTATTCGTTTCCAAAGAAAGACGAAAAACGAAGGGAAAAATGGATCAGAGCTCTCGAGCGAAAGTGTAGAAGCCGAACAAATATTGAATCCTCCTCAAACAGGATCCGAGATTCCATTATTTTCTAACTTTAGCTAGTTGTCATACTTTAAATTCTCATTTAAAGCCTCGTAATAATCATTCATGATAAGTCAGACTGTTTTAAACAAGGAGGTTTAATAACAGGAGACGGCATGACGTCATTATCTTGAAGCCTATTGTTCAGGCGTCAGCCATATTGGAATACCCCAAGGCTGTATAGATTAACTATTTCATAAATAGAAATTTCATAAATTTCTTGCTATAAGAGACAAACAATCATGCCTTATTGTTCAATTTTTGCGTATTAATGCAATTTTTACACGTTGCTCATATAGATAATAGCCATGCAGGGGTCTACCAATAAATAGGAATAGGAGGGCGCCTCCTTTGTATTAATCCTCCTAGGTTTTAAAGCGTAAACAAGTCCTTGACAACATCAAATCCACATGTATCGTATACGTAATCGAGCTTGTTTTGCCACTCGCTGGGACACGTGACACCACCGTGACATCATTTCTTGATGACGTCGGTGCCGCCCCTCTCGAGGCTCCGGCACTGAAAAGTCATCTGACCAAGATAGGTCTATTAACAATCCAACCTTCATTGTTTCCAACAAAGGAAAAAACACTGATTGTTAAAATACAAGATGGAAACAATGAAAGTTACATTGTTGATAGACCTATCTTGGTCAGGTGACTTTTCAGTTCCGGAGCCTGTCTTTCTCGTTAGCCTCGCGCCCCGCTATAGGGAGTGGAAGTGACTACGTCATAGCTGACGTCATTTGTGCGATGAAGGGGCCGACAGCCTAGGAAATGGGATCTCTGGTTCCAAACATTGGAACCACGCAATATACGTACTAGTAACGTTGAAACAGGCGGCCAGTAAAAATGATATCTCTTAAATTATTATGTGAATTTGTGTAATTTACATTATTATGAAGACATTTAATACCGTTTTATAATTTATAAATTAATATTAGAACGCTTTTTAATCACTTTTAATCATATAACGAAAGAATGCCATCGTTCGCGGATCTTTCTTTCTTTTGGAAAACGATAGATGTGTAAATTGCTGTTTTGGCTCCTTCTTAGCAGTGAGGAACTAAATACCTCGTAATTTATAAGTGTATCAAACACTGGGTTTATACAAAGCGATTTTATTCCGTCTCTACGTTGGAACCAAGACGGAATAAAGAAATTTGGAACAAATCCGAGTCACGTGACTGAAGAGCATCCAGGATTCACGTCATACTTGCACTCCCTATAGACTACAGTGGCTAGAAGAAATAGTGTGTTAATTGCCACTGATTTCGCGTAATCTTGACTGATGACACCGCCAGATGGCATGGCTATCTAATGCGCCGACAATTACTCTATAATGCATGGCATTCAATGTAAGTTTAACAGCATTAACACTTTAAAAATACTTGTTTAATAAAATAAAATAATATTGAAAACTTGGAATAATATGCAGATAAACCTAATTAAATGTATTTAAAAGCAGTATTAGTTTTATTTATTATTTAATCGAATTACAACAAGTTAAGCGCGGAAACGTGTAATGGTTTTTAAATTTAAATGTTCATTTTATATTTTACAATTTTTCATATTTTTAATTGTTTTTGTGATTTTATAAATTATGTTTTTTACAGTAATATTGTTAATTCCTCATTTTGTTCTAAACACTTTTTTTTACGATCTAATTACAAAACCTATTTAATCATTTATTGTGTGGTTAGTTTTTTATTATAAACATTTTACATATGGTAACTAAATAAAAACAAATATACAATATTTTATTATTTACACCTGAGCTTTAAAAGTTTACTTTTCTCACGTACTGCACTTTTTTCTTTGTTTAGTGTTTTCACTAGAAAGTGCAATCGCATAAGAATGTAGAGCTTCATAATGCTACTTGTTACAGCTGTGTTATGGAGATTGCATCCAACAGGATTTATACGTTTCATAGACAAAGATTTACGATATCACTTAGCATATCTGAATGCAATTCTGTTTCAATTCCATTTCACAGTGTGAATGCATCTTCCACTTTCAAAATCAAATCAAATAATTCGGCATTTTAATTCCACTCGAATTATTAGTAATAATCGTCCTAGGTTATATTATTATATTATAAATTTTAATTTAGAGACACATAACGAAACCGTAAAACAAATGAAAACCAACCGAGAAATGAGAAAAATGGCTATTCGATTAAATAATAAAAAAAAAGCTTTGAAATTCATTTAATTGGTTTATGTGCATATTATTTCAAGTTTACAATCTTATTTTATTTCATTAAACAAGTATTTTTAAAGCATTAATGCTGTTAAGGCTTAAGTGGGATTTCCATGTGCGCGTCAACGCGTCAAATGACGTCATTTTCTGCCCATATCGGCAGTTTCTACCAATTTCGCTGCCCTTGTTTAGCTGATTATATGGAAATACAAAAGCAGCGCGCTTAGACGCACTGCGAATTTCGGCAGGATTTCAAAGTAGAATCAGTTCAACTTTTGCTGCCGATTTGGGCAGAAAATGACGTCATTGATAGGATTCTACCAAGAACAGATGAGAACCCC
>JAHWFO010069718.1:0-99786 GCA_023313115.1 Rhysida immarginata | reverse complement strand
CCCCCCCCCCCCCCCCCCACCCTTCATCTGTTCTTGATAAAACATTTTATTTCAATATTTTGTGTGTGAATCCGATTTAAATTGATTTTTCACTTACATCGAATATATCGCTCATTGTGATAAATGCAGATCGGTTTATATTAAGATTCGATTCAAAAGAAAAACTAACAACACAATACAGTAATTCGTTTTCATTAAAATGTGCGAGCGTGACGTTTGAAAAATGTTAAAAATCTGTTGGAATAATTTCGTTTCATTAATTTCATTCAATGCAATGAAAACCAAGACCACATAAGGGACGTGTCATTTGCTCTTGCTGAAAATTAAACACTAAACCGGTGTAAAGACAAATTCATCAATATTACATAAAGATATACATAAATGTAAATGAATAAAGAAAATTCAGTTAAGTAATGATTTTTCACTAAAGTTTTAAAGTGATAATGTTCTTTTATAACAAGGAGAACCTCCCATAAGTACAGGCAGGGATGTATGAGGGCAGGGTTTTTTTTCACATATTTATAGAATTTTTATTCCACTGTCAATTTGAGCATATAATAAAAATTTCCCTATAAAATCATTTCCATGAAAGATAGTTTTCTTTATTAGACCTAATTTTGTCGTGAGAGCCAGAATTTTGCGAGATAAAGTCGGATAAATTAGCATAGCGCTCAGGTAGAAAGTAGTTGTTTATTAAAGCACTAGATAATACAAGTAGCGCAAACTGACCGGAAGTCGCCATTTTGGACCTACACCCAGCAGAGATCTAATACAAAACAAGGCTAGAAATGCCCTTCGTTCGCAATTTTTACTCTTTAAACATTAACCTAACTTAACTGTTAATGAAAGTTTAATTTAAAATACACTTTTTATTTAGTTTGATCTGCAAAAAATCATATTTTTATATAATACTATTTGAAAAATAGCTGAGAAAACCTTCTCTGATTACTGTTGATATATACTTATTTGGGACATGAATTTATGAAGTGTATGAGTAAATATATGTGCTATATTATTTTTTTAATCCGTTTAATTATTCTTATAAATAATAAATTATCAAATAAACGTCCATTTTACAATACAATTGTTTTTATTAATTAATTAATGTTAACTTTCATCCTTTTGGACATCGTCACTAATTATTTACAACTGAAACTTTTTGATTTTTAAAGTTTTAAACAATATAAAGTGAATAATTCTTATAAATTTAATTTCATGCCTTTTTAAATAAAACTGTCATTTTATCACATTAATGAAATTTTTCGTTACTGTTTGACAGAGTTCATTTAGAGATGAAATATTTTTAAATGAACACGAGTTAATTTCTGTGAATTAATAATGGTTAGCATTGGCATATTCGAAAATTTTATTTTTTGTCAATAATTTAAAAATCTGTAAATAAGTACTTAAAACAACTTGATTTTCAATCATTTTATTAGAAACTGGTTTTTTTCCCTCCTAAAACACGAGCAACAAATACAATAAATCTATATTATGGGTCTAGCTTTACTGATAAATATAAAGGAGGGTAATACATTTCTAGTTTAGCAATATGAGAAAACTTAAATTATTTTAGCTGACGCGTTTCGTAAAACCTACATCTTCAGAGAAATTGTTGGAAATAACATTTTTCGGCAAAGAAACAGATTCAAAATACAAAATATAACGAAAGTCAATCTGATTTAACCGTTTAAATTACAAGAATTTGGATTGGGTAAAGGTCTATAAATACGAATGAGCAAATAAAATAAATCTTTATGATGAAATGAAATAAAATGAATACAAAATAAATCAGAATGAATAATATTAAATGAATAATATAAAATAAATAAATTAAATAAATAATAAATTAAATAAATATAATAAATTAAATAAAAGTAAAAACCAAAAATACATTAGATAAAATTAGATATAACAAACTTGAAATAATATAAAAATAAAATAAATAAAAATAAATGAAAAATAACAAAAGAATAGGAAACTACTCAAACCACAATACAAACTAATGTGGATAAATAAAATACATAAAATTATATAGACAAGTTATAAACAGTCAAACGTAATAAAATAAATAAATTAATTAATAAATAAAATTAAAGATAGTACACTAAGAGCAATGCTAATCAATGAAATCTCTAGGTCCAAGATGTCGGCAGCCAACCCACGTGATTAGAACTAATCAATCAGCAGTTAGTATTGTCGGTAAATGCCTTGTAAAAGGTTTGCGCTACTTGTATTATCAAGTGCTTTAGTAAAACCTACGTCGCTGCTCCCTCCTTTGGCGAAAAAACATACTATTTACATATAGTCGTAATATATTTTACTATTCCGACAATTTTTACTTGATTAATAATATTTTTTGGATGTTTATTATTTTCCATTTTTTCTACTAATATTTTAATATAACTCGGTATGTATATATGAGAGCATAATTGTTTCAACTTTTTATTAATTATATAATGTGCTCTCCAGTTCACATCGATGTTTTAGACAAATAATGGGACAAAGGGACAAATGGTTTCCCTGTGCTTCTTTTTTAAAAATATCAAAAAGAAGATCATCTCCGTTTAACGCACACACAAAAACTACAAAAAATGCCCCCACCCAACTAACCCTTACTCCCGCCGGCTCGGGGGGGGGGGTAAATTTTAATGTAGTAGATATATAATTATTGTAAATACGATATTGTAACAATAAAAAATTTGATTTAATTACGAAATTATTAAATTAATGAATTCTAAAATTTGTTTTCATGTTCATCTTGTCCAACAAACTTTGAATAAAATCATTGAAGATCATATTTTTGCATTTAATTAAATGCAATCAGAGCTAACTACAAAAGGAACCCGCTAATAAAAAAAGCTCACCCAGCATCGATTGGTCTATGCTGATCAGATCAACAAGAAAATCGAAGAATACTAATGCTGTATCTTTAGAGGCAGAGAAAGATCTTATCAAGGAAATTTTAAAAATTCACAAGAAAGACATTGAAATTATTCCTACTGAAAGCGATCATGTGTACTAACTAACTTTTTTAATCTCTAATTTTAAATGCAAAACTTATTAAAAAATGTTAAAGTTATGTTTTCAAATTTTTTCTGAATCTTTTAAACTTATACAGATAGCTTTTGATCTGCTACATGGCTCTACAAAGGAGGAGAAATTGACCACCTTGCTAACTAATTCTGTTAAAAGAATTGGGCCAACCCCCTTCACCCCCCTCCCCCGAAATGAAATTCTGGGTACGGCCATGATCTATTATTTAATCTAAAATGTATGTGCAGTTCAAGGATGCAAGTGCTAATAAAGATATTTTATTTTTTAAAACTTTTTATAAATTTCAAAATTATACACATAAGCATAAAAAATTTATTTAGAAAATTACTTCCCGGGAATCATAAACATATGCCTCAAACTTTGCTGAATGTTTTAAACTTCGCCAGAATACTTTTTAATGTTATTTAATCCGCGCCTATTCCAAAGATGCAAATGTTAATAAAAATCTTCTGATTTTTAACACTTATAAATTTAAAAATTATAAAAATTGTATCAAAATGTATTTAGAAAATTACTGCTCCCTAAGCTTAAAAGTGTATTTTTATAAACTAGCATTCGAAGAAAGGAAAGGAAGCTAAACATAATTGTGTTCCCCACCAATCAAAGAGCGGAGTCAATTCTTCGACTAGTTGCACGTTTCAATATGTACTCTTTAATAATGTCGAAAAAAAAAACCAATACAGCAACTTGCCGTCAGCATGATTGATTCATTCTTCAGTCATTCACAAATAAGGACGCATGACGATCGCCTAAAAAAAAGTTAATTGTGAACTGCCTCCGATTTTCTCGCGTTCCGACTTTCAGGCGAGGCGATTTTGGTACGTTTTTAAGAGACGTCGCGTTTTCGCAGACGGCGATTGTGAACCGTCCTTACGTTTCAGGAGAAAATTCAAGTTTCCCTGGAGCGCTCTCCGCGGAAGTTACTTCGAATCGTATTTTTCCTGCCAGAGGGCTACTAGACATCTAAAGCTATGGCCGTAGAAAATTCGGGTAGTGCAAGAGGTTCGTTCTTTAGATTCGGAAAAGCAAATTGTTTTTTGCAAATGGTTTAAGATTTTAGGCGCAAGAGTTTTACACGCAAAAATGTTACTGCAAGAAGTTGAACTTCTCGCCCCATCAGCCACTTTAAGACAGCTTGTCTAGCGAAACCGGTTTACAAGATCATACACAGCTGTTTTCCTTGTAAGAAGCATCAGCAAACTATCTTTGAAATCGCTGAATGCAACGTTTGTACAATTTTTCTGCAAAATAGGCTTCTGACAAAGCAACTCTTTGTTCTTGCGTGGGAACCATGAATGACACAACGTCACTTCTCGCCCGAGCAAGCATCGTGTCACGTCGTACTCTCACGTTGCGGAACGCATTCCCAAGGTCACAAAAACAACCACAAGAAGCAATACTCGGATATCTTTTATGGTTTTGCAGCAAGCATTTTTTTAAACTCGCAATTCTGTCGGAGGCACTATCAAACTCAATGATTTGATTCTTCCATTTCTTATGAATAAGGAATCCAACACCACTAACTCTTCCGTCGATTGTTCCTCTGTGGTATAGTACGTGCCCACTGTTCAGCTCAATTTTATCTTCACCTTTTCTTCTTACTTCGCAGAGACCAATGATATCCCAGTTGGTCCTATCCAATTCTTCTTCTAGTTCTTGTAGACGACTCTCTGAGGAAAGGGAACGTCCGTTATAGATAGCCAGGGTCAGTGTCTTATGGTGGCCAGGTCCGAACCGGATATTTTTAGCATACTCCGCCTTCATGTCTTGCTGGTTGCCACTGTAACCAGGGACAATCTGGCTTCCGGGAACTGAGGGCCATGGCTGATTTTGAAGGGTAAGTGTTTAGAGAGTAGGGAGCCAAGATCTTCCGCGTTGGCCCAGTGCGTGTTGGAGAAAGCCCATCCGCGTCCGTTCACCATGCACAAGGCATGTGTCACGACTAATCCTATGTCGGGCTTAAGTCAATGTACTACTACCCTCGCCCACCCAGAGATCGACATAGGTCATGAGTCAGAGAAGGGAGGAAGCGAAATATAAGCATCATAATTTTAATTAATACAAATAAACTGCTACACTTCAAATTTTGAATGATATGAATCCAAAGTTCTAATGGGCATCACATGCATCTTCTGGCCTCATTGAGGCTGCACAATAATTTCTAGTTGCTTGTAGCGGGGTCCAGATGCACCTGATCCAAGTTGTCGTCCTGTGATCTCGGCAATGATATGTCACTTGTCCTGTCACCGCTAACGAGGATGGCGGCGACCCAATCGGGTTTGGGTGCGTGGTGACGTAGCACAGAAATAGATGAAAAGAAAACCAGGATTAGAAATAAATCGGGTTCTTATTAGGGTTACCTTAGCTCCTTGCAGAGTTCTCTTTTATGCGAATGTGGCTTTGCATAAAATCCTACGATCCTTCATACCATTCATGTATCGAGCAAATTGTGTACTATCTTAATTAAGAACTAATATCTATTCGCTTACCCAGCGCACCGTTAATGCGTGGTCGCGACTTGCCGAATGCGGTCCTGGGTTAATGACGCTGGCTGCAGTTCCCGCCTATCGTGTAGCACGGGCTCCTCTCGTATGAGACTTCCTGCGTAGGGATCCTCTTCGCCTTGGGCGTGAAGCTGATGCGGATCCGAGTAACTCCTGACGGATACCACTGAGGTGGAGTTGGCACTCGAGTTGAGGTCACCTGGGGTCCTTGTCCGATCCACTGAAGTCTCCCTCGGTGTATCGCCAATCTGGGATGCTGGGCTCAGAACGTCGTCGTGGTCAGGGCTGTGGGCAGCTGCACTGTCCTTTCCGACTTTCTCCGTTCTGTCTGTAGTCACTGTCAATAGTCAACGTATTTTTAGTGTCTAAAGGGCTAAGTATTACACTGGCCTGAATTCCTGATGGCTTCCGATGGCACGACCTCTTCTTGGTTCTATGACGGTGATTTGAGCAACCGCTCTTATGGTCATCGGCCGGGTGCGAGCTTCGATTATTCGTCTGCCTGGCACTGAGATTTCCCCGGCTTCTGGTTCGGCTCGGCTTCGAATGCTCCTCGTGCTCTATCGTTCTCCTTGGCACTGGCGTCTGAGTTTGCTCATCCTCGTCTCTAATGGGCTGGGCTGCCTGGAATCTGATTGAGTCCAATATTTCTGGCAATAAATTCCGAAGGCTTCTTATGCCTATCACGCTCACCTCGATTCCTATGCCTCTTGAGATGTGGGTCGAACTGCCTCGAGCATTCTCCTATTTCCTCCTTGGCATTTCGGGGAGGTCGGCAACGTTGCATCCTGCGGACATCGTTCTGGCTGTTGGAGCTGAAGCAGATGGTATTTGCTCCAGCGAACACCCTTAAATCGATGTTGCAGCAGGGTGCTCAAGCGCACATGCGTAAAGCGTTATTTCAGTGAAGATTTTTATAGGCTTCTACGCTTTAATAAACGCCTCAGTTTCGAGGCTCGTTTTTCCACCGGTAGGTCATCAGAAGACTAATGGAAACACGAAGTGGTGGACATAATTATTGTTATGGTCCCTCCGATGACCTCACAAAGGCGTTTGGATGTAGCGTAACGCCTTTTGAAAACTAAGGGACCTAGCCGATACCATTCTAAGAGGAGGAAAGACCGTAATTGTAATGATCCTTTTTTCCACGTAGATGACAGTGTGGAAATACTCCCCCTTGCTCTGTCTAATCTAGCAGTCCAGAGTTCCTTATTCATAAACATAATGGGTATCGCTAGATCTGATTTCAGTGGATCATCGGTGGAATCATCCATCAGGAATCGCACAAAAAAAGTAAGAAATCCTAGGCAGACTATAGTGAAGAAACAGACGATTCCAGATGGATTGGGAAAGCGAGCACTCGAAGAATATATGTTGGATTGTCTCTACGATGCCACAATGTAGACAACCAGCAGATCTGACTACCCTCAATAGATGTAGACGTTGGAGGGAGTAAAATCCGTGGTGCAGCACTGACAGGAGAACACAGTTCCATCAAAGGCAACAGCTTTCATTGCTTTAAAAATGGCTGACCATGGATAATCTGGACAGAGACGAAAGATGTCGGTAGTCTAGCCCTGGTCAGACTGCTGGAAGAACCAAGACAGAAGCAAATGACCACAATTTTGGTAGTCTATTTTGCGCAACACTGGTAAAAATGACACTAAGTCCCCTTGAAAAAGATGGTACATAATCGGGAGACACACATTAGTAGTTATTGGCAGCAAGGGAGTAACGGTATCCTATTCACTTTAAAAAACACTCGTAGATACACAAGCACAAAGCTCGCCCACAGAGTTGGGGGGGGGGGGGAGAGGAAAACACGAATCAGTGCAGCAAGCCTTGCTGCAATGAGGTATCGCCAGATCTCGGGCAGGCCTAGCCCTCACCTTTCAAAGGGAGTGAAGAGAAACTCTGCCCGAACGGGATGACGCTGAGCAGAACTCGCCCACACATAATTAACAACAGCACTACGAACTTTGTGAAGCATTTTTGCTGGTGGTAAAGTGAATAGGCACTTCGAAGACAATAATGATAGAATATGAGTCTGTACAAACCGCACCTTGACAAGCATTGACGTGGAAAAACAAAAATTCCTGTCAAGGCGGGCAATACACTTATCCACCACTTGCTGCCGATGGATAGAGTCCATGTCCGGTAAAAAAGAAAATATAAACCCAAGCATTGTGATCTGACCACACCATGTTATTGGGAATAACTTGAGCTTGTCGATCGTCCATTTCCCAATCGCAATTCCCTTCGACTTGACGAGGTTGATGGTACTCCCCGTCGAAGTGCTGAAGAGATCGAAGGTTTCTTTGTAAATATACAGGGAATATGAGTCCGAAGCAAACAACACGACATCGTCGGCGTATGCTAATGTCCTGATGTTGACAGACGCAGCTGGTAACTCATATCCCCGTATCCTCCGGGTGGCGGTTCAAGAACTGGAGTAATGGCTCCAAATAGAAGATGTACAGGAGAGGCGATAGAGGACACCCCTGCCTGACACCTTTCAAGAGTTCAAAGGTAGATGAAGTAGAGCCATTAACCGCCACACAAGATGTGGCCGATGCATACAGTGCAGAAATAATCACAGCAAAAGACCGAAGATGAAGCTGGTGAAACACTTGGATAAAAATTCATGATTCACCTTGTCAAATGCTTTTTCCTGGTCGAGACTTAACACTGCAAGAGATTGTTGACGAACTTGCGCTTCTTCCATTACACATCGAATAGTTATAAGATTTTTCAATTGAAAAATGGAAGGAAAAATTCTGCGACCCGGATTCGAACCAGCAACCTCGACTATCATGGCCGATGCCTCTACCAATTGGGCTATCGCAGACACCACGGACAGCCAAGCTGTCTCAAGGTGTCTTAAAGACAACCAAGTTGTCACGGTTGAAATCCCAATGGGAGACGGGAACCTGGCCCGCACATCGAGAATATCTCCACTCCAAACCATCAGAAAGTTGATGAACTCACAAAGTTGGTAGAACCATCAGAAAGTTAGTAGAGGCATCGGCCATGATAGTCGAGGTTCCTGGTTCGAATCCGGGTCGCAGAATTTTTCCTTCCATTTTTCAATTGAAAAATCATTACCTATGCTTGGAGACGCTTCTCCAGTTAATAAGTATTATTATTTACTAGTTATAAGATTGTCTGTCATCCTGCGTGTTGGTATTGAACAGTATTGACCAGGATCAAAAAACTCGTCGGCGAAGAGCTTAAGCCGTTGCTGGATCACCCCAGTGAAGATTTTATAGTCAGTATTTAGCAATGTTATCAGTCTCCACTGGGTTACGAGTTTTGGATCTGAACATTTGGGGAGCAAGATGATTTTCCGCACAGTAGAGTTCGGTGTGATGGAAGACGGATCTTGAATAATGGAGTTAAAGACTCGCACCAGGAAAGGCCCAAGAAGTTTCCACGACGAATTAAAGAAGGAATATGGAATGCCGTCTAAGCCCGAGCTGACTGATGACGGCCATCTGCCGAAAGATACTTCTTGATCTCATTTTCGGTGAAGGGACGCGTTATGAACGAATCGGATTCCACAGAAGAAGGTCTCAATGCCTCAATCCACTGCTTCGTGGTATCTGACGGAATGATTGGATGGCTAAAAAAAGATGAAAAGTGAGAGTGAAAGGCTGATAAGATGTCGGCATCAGATTCCACTTCCTCGCCCTCCACCATTAAACGATGACAATGTTTCTTGTTAGCCCGACGCCTCTCCTCAGCGAAGGCTGCCGATGACATGTGCCTGATGTCAGCTGCCCAGGTAAGTTTGGCCCTGAGTGCTGCGCCGGCAGCTTTCCGGATCATTAGAGCGTTTATTTCACTCTTCACCTGTTGAATTTCAACCTGAAATTCCTCCTTAGGGGTAGAACAACGGAGGAGTCGCAATATTTCTTGCAACATGAGAAGGTAACGATGACGACGTCTGGCTGCATCCAAACCAATCTTCCGAAAAAATTTTTTGATTTTAGTTTTTAAGTTCAACCACGATTCAAGCGTAGGAGGCAAATTGTGGAGATGTTTTTCCACGAACTGAACGAACATTCCCCGGTACTTATCACTGTCGAGCAGAGAAACGTTTAAAATCCAGTTCTTATTGGTGACCTGACCTGCAGCAATTGCCGGAGAAACAAATGGAGGATCCCAAGACCACAAGATGGCACTATGGTCTGAAAATGCACAAGGAATAACCTCCATTGTTCCAACCAGTGTTACCAATTTGGCATTTTTTTTAAAGCGCTTGTCCTTGGTTTCATTGTTTTGTGCATTGTTTAATTTTTTTTAATAATATCCAACAAAGGACAAGCGCAAGAAAAAAAATGTCAAATTGGCAACGCTGGTTCCAACTGTACCAGCAAACGCATTGTCGACCAAAAAAGATCTAGTCGCGATGCCACAGTGGGTCCTCGATGAAATGTGTACCCACTGAGATCACCACGAGAATTCACAGGCCATAGATCAAACAATGCAGTTTGCTGGCACAGGCGATGCACATGTCCAGACGAAAAGATGTTGTCGGCGTCTGAATGACAGTTGAAATCACCAGCAATCACTACAGGAAATGATGAGCACAAGTAAAATTGAAGGTAGCTGAAAAAGTCTCGTTTCCCTGCATTCGTTTACGGAGCATACACGTTAAGCAATTGGAATTTAATATTAGAAGATGTAATGTCTAGAGATATTACCCTGCACTCGCTGTCGCACAAATAGTTCGACACCTGAATGGAGGGGTTGAAGATGATTGTTGCAACCCCCTGCCCAAACGGTGACGAAGAGTTAATGAAAAATTGCCCACGAGGAAATTGTCTGCGAAGGCCGGGTAGGTCGTACCATACTTGTGAAGGATCAAGCTTGACTTCTTGAAGCACAGTATGTCCGGCCTGTACAGGGCAATAAACGTCGATAATACCGATTGCTTAAAAGACGAACCCAGGAAACGCACGTACAGTGAGATGACCTTCATTGTGGAATCACGTTGCTGGCTCTTGACACTTATCCGAAGGAGACTGGAGCTTCACAGATGGTGGTTAAGGCTCCCTCGACTTCCGACTCGGAGATCGATGCGAGGAGGAAGATTGCTGCGATGATGGCTCTCGCGGCTGTCTCGATCGGTTGAAGAAGAAGCACCAACGCCGTTCCTTCTGCTGTGATGTCGTCTGGCTCTAGACTAGCGAGGTTTCTTTGCCGTCGCAAGCACCTCCCGCTGTACTGATGCTGATGACTTCAAATTCCCAGCTGATGATGACATTGAAGCTGACATAGGCGCACAGGCGATCCATAATGGCTGCGAAGTCGATGTCTTCGCTGGCGGAAGAAGGGCTGGAAAATCTTCCTCTGGAAATATCGATTCGGAACATCCTGAAACGTCTACATCATCTTCTGCAGAGCTCACCTCCTCAACCATCGAGATGTCGCTTGATGGCTCGGGGAAGGGGGCGCCATCTTGGATCTTCGATGGGGGAGGAGTATGTGATATCTCCTCCCTAGGTTTCAAAGATAGTGGCGCTGGAGGCGGTGGCATCTCCTTCCTTGTTTCTAAAGGTGGCGGAGATGGTGTCGTACGCTGCCTTCGAGGTGAACGCGAAGGCGTTGTAGCTCTGCGCGGCTCTGGTGACTTGGCCTGCGATGTCGTCTTTGGTGATCGCTGGGGAGACATTCCTTTAGGCATTGATGATGGAGCTGCTGGTGATGCAAACGTCCTCTCCGGGCACTGATGGAATTTGTTGACTGCTTTGTTGCAGTAGTCACATTTTATAAGGAGAGGACAGTCTTTCCTGACGCGGGACATCTTTTTGCAGTACCAGCAGCACTACCTTTGACCTTGTAAGACCCGGAGACACGATCTCCGCGCATTACCACCTCGGTTGGAATATCTCTATTTAAGTCCATGTAGACTACGATGTCGCCCGTCTTCTGAAGAGGAGAATCTGGGTGCTGAGGGTACCGTAGTTTGACATGTAGCCCGTCTTTTGGTACCGTAGTTTGACATGTAGCCCTTGAGATATTTCTCAGTCATCAGTGGCGATGCACCCCGGATGATAACTGGTAAATATCCGGGTTCGGCATAGCTCAGGTGGATGGTGGTCTGCCCAACCTTAATCGAATCAGCAGACACTATTCTGTCTGCCACATTTCGCTGCCTACAGAGCATCCTCGACTCAGTCGGAGTAAGCCTCTGTAAGACAGAAACAGCGGGATCGCCAGATGGAGGTACAGGAGGAATACCCGTTTTTGAGTATAACTCCTTCATGAACATGCAGACGGCACAGGGCCCGTTGGCAATCATATTCATCATGTTCTCCATGGTGAATCAAAAAAAGTCACAAAAAGTTCGGGGGGGGGGCCCCCCCGAAACACCCCCTGAGGGGATGTTCACTTACTCATACTAGAGTCGCTCACGCACGCGTTGGCTGGTTGGTTGCTTGCTGCGTGAAAACTCTTAAAGTCCAAATCACTCAGTCACTCAAAGTCCAAGTCACTATCAGCTACTCCGTTTTAGCGCCCCGTATAGCTCATCCCATCTGTCTCTTGGCCTTCTGTTTCCTCTTTTTATCCGCCTTATTAATTTGCATCTTTTCATCCCGAACGAATGATTGGCCGCCAGCTTTGCTCTCGAACCTTCGATTCCGTCTAAAAAGTTGTGAAGGAGGAAGGAAGTGGTTGGCGTATTTTTCCGTAAACCTTTTTCCTAACCCCGCTCGCTGCCTCTTTACCTGAGCGGACTTAATAGTCTGATCTCTTCTCTTGGTCGCTGCTCTCCTTCTCCTCGAGAAGAGATCTGACAGCATGATTACTAACAGACTGCCCCAACTCCTAGTTGATTGCTTTAAGTCCTTGAAGGCAATTAGATGGTCATCCCTAGTTATGAGTAGAACCCATTTGCAGCCCTTGTGTATTTAATACTATCTAATTATGGTGTGGCTCTATAATATATGAAAAAACTGGAATATGGATCTTTATGATAGAAAAATTAAAATGCGGCTCTCATTGATCTCAGGCATTCCCACCGATGTTTTATAAGATAACATAAACCATTAGGATATATCGCATAGTATACAGCCTATTCTACTATATTGCATAAATATGTGCTTTTTCATATATTAGATACTGTATTGTTATACAGGGTGTCCCGTTAAGAGTGAACGAAAATTTGGTAAATGGTAGTACGAATGATTCTAAGCAAAAAAAGTTCATATGAATATGGTCCGAATTTGGACGATAACTGAAAAGGAAAGGCTGCGAGGTTGGCATAACGGATTCCTTGGCGTATAGGTAGAGGAACCGTTCGAGAGATAATTGACCTGACAGTTGGGTGCCCAAAGCGGCATGCCTTATGTACGCTGCGCGCGCGATTCGTTAGCAGCAGCGGTAACGCAAAGGCGAAGCGTTCGCTCAGCGTTCCATAACTTGTTACGGGTTGATGGTTCAAATTCCGGCCAGGGATTTTTTAAAATTCCTTATTAATGATTATGATTAAAATGCATTTTTATTTATTTTTTTAATTCCAAAAATTATTTCGGAGTGATGTGAATAAATGGACCACGCCATGGCTTGATCGCATTGACAATTACCTGATCGTCCTTTCGGCCGGTGCATATGAGTGTGGCTCGTTCATTTTTCTTTCGACTACTGCTCAAGGTATGTGCTTCTCGAGTCTACGAAAGTAAACTTCGGTAAAATGTCAATCAACGAGGACAGTTCTCGTTCATTTGCTGCGCTCATTGTAGAAAAGTACTGGGTGTAATATAAAGGTTCATCACATTTCAATTGTAAATAGCTCGGCAACCGTTGGTCGCAGGTAAATGAACCGCACGCTATTTGAAAGAGAGGAACGTCAAGTTTTTGTTTAATACCGCTAGCGATCTCTAGGGTACATCTGGAAGTATCGTCGGTTACTGTCAAGATGGCGAATGCACAACACAAAGCCGTTTTATGGCCACACTGATCTCCAGACCTCACTGTTTGTGACTTCTTCCTGTGGGGATAAGTAAGTGTTTTTGTGCTCCCTTTCCGGCAAATCTGGAAGAGCTAAAAATTCGAATAATAGCCGCCATTCTGATATGCTGAAGTGATTCCAGATATGCTTCTTCAGGTATGGGAGGAATTTGATTATTGGCTAGATGTGTGCACTAGGAAGAGGACACATCGAACACCTAAAAACAAAACTTAAGATTATTATAAACATTTCAATACGTCGCCCATCTCTGTATCTTCATTTTTTTAAAAAAAACTATAGATTTTTAAAATGTGATGAACCTTTCTGTTACACCCTGTATTGTGCTCTCCCTGTTTCCTATTTCGTCTTTGGTTAAGTATGAGAAAGTAACAAAAATGGAAAATTTATATGCAACAAATTTCAGATCCGACATTAATATCGCTGACACAGCAAGGAGTCGACAGCATTCGACTAACAAGTCTCCTCATGATTATTGTTTCAAGGTAAATCGTCAAAATTCTAAGTTGTTGGTTAAGCAGCAGCAATCTGATGCTTTACTAAAACAGAAAAGCAAAATAGTAATAAAATATATAAACAGACATCACTGTGGACACTAGCATAGCAAGAAAGGAAGAAAAGAAATCACTATTCCACATAAATGAATTTTATAAAATAAAAACTCAAATGTACTTTTTAAGAACTCTCTGTCTCATTCGTCAGTGAGAAATAACAAGTGAAAATAACAAAGTGTGTATGGCAGAATGTAACATTAGTAAACTAATATCACAATTTAACTGTGATTTATTTAATTGTGAATAAACGATGAGGATAAAAAAAACGTTTAGTAATCGTTGTTTATTTAAAAACAACTAGCCAAAGGTGCCTTACATGACCTATGTTCTCATTTGATATTTTGAAATTTATTCCAGTTCCGCCTACTTCTCGTTTGCGCTGGAAAATGAAACCACCGAATACGCAAGCGAAGCTCTTAAGCCCGTATTTACCACGTTTTAAAACTAGTTTAACCTCGAGTTCAAGCGGAACTCGTTTCACCACGCAATTATGTCGCTGACTTTAAGTTACCGCATACAGTCGCTGGGTTAAAGTTGCCCAAGTCGAGCTTAGACTGATGGGCATGCGCCGTGTACCCACAGCCATTCCAACCAAAGAAAAACAACATGGCGGACGATATCCCATCTCTTCGTACTTTGGAATGAAATTTGACCGCGGCGTTAGGTCGTATAGGCGCCATAGGTCGCATGAAACTTTCAACGGATGACAGAAGTCGACATAAATGTTGGTGAAACCAATCAGGTTCAAACGAGGCCTGACTTGCAAAAGAGCGAGTTAAGCTGTTATTGGTAAATACGAGCGTAACAGTTTCTAATATTACCTAGTGGCGCTAATTTCCTTTGCAGCGGATGGAATGGCACTGCTGTATCCATGGCAACACCGAATAGTCTTTTTCCGGTGTTATATAGTCTCCCAATTCGGCATTTTTGCAACGCTGCACGAGCGGCTCTTCCCACCCTTTTTCCGATTGCTTTTAAACTTTCAAGTTGAGTTTTTTTTATTGATCTAATGAAATTACAAATCACGGTGAAAATATAATAGAAATCATATAACTATGGGATCGGAAGCGAAGCTCATTACAAAGAATAATACAAATGAAATGGAACTTCTTTTCTTTAAACAAAATGCATAATATCGTGACCACCGAAAGAGAAGGCCTCCGCAATGAAACTGAATACATTGTTGCATCAGATAGATAGTGCATTGTTATTCGTATTTCTACCAATAATAAGCCCTGAACCTGCACTATCTATGATGATGTAACAATGTATTCAGTTTCAGTGCGGAGGCCTTCTCTCTCGGTGGTCACGATAATATTCAACAATTTTAACTTAATATTTTCATCTTTCGATTAGTAATCTGTTAAAATTTCCTCATTCTGGGTAAACTTACAGCGCGCTAGGACCCTTTTAAACATCTTACTATGTGCTCTTTTCCAGGTCTCTTCTTCGCGAACTGCCTTAGTTCAAAACACAGTCGGTTGCTCTTGTTAGCGGGGCTGATGGGAGAAATCCTTAATATTCGCTAGGGTATTTTTAATATTGCGCCACTGGAGAAGATAAGAAGAAAACTAGGGGAGCTTCGCTACCGTCTACCATGATGAAACTACTAA
The DNA here is from genome assembly GCA_023313115.1 of Rhysida immarginata. Lineage (NCBI taxonomy): Eukaryota > Metazoa > Arthropoda > Chilopoda > Scolopendromorpha > Scolopendridae > Rhysida > Rhysida immarginata. Next base: position 84,083 of record JAHWFO010069718.1, on the reverse strand, counting down.
AAATGAATTCTTTGTCATAGGTTTTGTCCATATAATTATTTTTTCACACACCTGGAATCAATACCTTTCAAAAAAAATGGCTGATACAGGTGCTGTGAATCACCCTATATATGAAAAGAACAAAATAATCATTTGTGAAGTAATTTTCAAATCTTGGTTTTATACACTATGTGGCCAAAAATATCCGGACACCCCCAGTTGGGAATCGGACACTCTTGAGGGACATATTAATACGATGTCGGTCCTCCTTTTGGATTTGCATTGCATGTCTGTACATTGTCTCACTATATGAAAAAAGCTGCAAGGCAGTATAGGAAAGTAGTCTCCGAATGCTCATGCGCAGTACCCAAAATCAAGAAGCGCTGTTTCGGTTTCATTTTAGCCACTATGGCAATATTTTTTTATTGGCTGCGCGTTGATCTGGACGAAATAATTAAAAACGTGGCTTTCCCATACTGCCTTGCAGCTTTTTTCATTTAGTGAGATAGAGGTTAGGAAGACTTTCCACCAGGTTTCGATAGAGGGTTGTAGAAATTGCCTTCCAGCGTCCATGAGAGCTATAGTGAGTTCGGCTATGGAAGACGGACGATTTAGCTAGGCACGTAATTTACGTTCTAATTCGTCCCACAGATGTTCAGTATGGTTTAGATCGGGCTCTGTGAAAGCTAGTCGTCTTTGAATAGCCATGTCGTCAAACCATGGCTATCCAAGCGTCGATGTGTGGACAGAACAGTTGTCTTTCTGAAAAAGAAGTTCTCTGTTCCTCAAATGGACCTTTTTACCCCGAGACTTGAGCGAGATGATACGTCATTCCTATGCGGCGCGAAAACGAGGCTCGAGGGAAAGCCCTCTTCAAAATAAACATTGCTTCAAGGTGAAAAGTGCTTGTAAAACAGTGAGACCAGATAAAATTTCAAATCTTTTCCAGACACTCCTTAAAAATATGCCAGATTGTGCTAAATTGGCATCGTAAGAATGCCAAAATTATGCTAAAGTTATAAATTTGTGCACAGAGAATTATTTTTTTCTTTATTATATGTATTTTTCTTACATAAACACAAAATTTGCGCACAGAGAATTCAAAACGAGAATGCAGTTTTTAAGTTTCGTTTGAAGAATAATTCTAACATATTCTCGAAAAAATACTTTTTTATTTATCAGAATAATTGCCTTTATGTTTCCTTATGTTCAGAATCTGAACTTCAGATAGAATTTTGGCAAGCATTAAATTTCTGAAAATTACTTACTCCTTTGTTAATCGAATTAAATTTAATAATTAAGTTTAATACATCCCCTTTTTAAATGTTAATGTCGTAAATAAAGTAATTATAAATAAAATAAATTAATAAAAATGACTAATGAAGTTTGTATGTGAACTGACATAGTACTGGATGGAAGATATTTTATTGTTGAACCTGGATGATGTGGCTTGAAAAGCTAGTTTGAAGATATAGTTTAATGAAGTTGAAGTATTGGATGAACCTGGTTGTTGGTGGAAGATATTCTTAATGTTGTGGAATAATTTGATTTTTATTAATTTATTAATTAATTTTATTTATAATTACTTTATTTAGGACATTAACAATTAAAAAAGAGATTTATTAAATTTAATTATTAAGCTTAATTATTGATTATCATACCACTCCTTCTCTTATATAATTACTAATCGAAATTCACACATTTGTCCTGACTGAAAATGTTCCTAGGCTGATGAGGTGATTCATAGTATATTAATTTCGGATAATGTACCAGAAAATGTGGACAAGGTTTAACGGGACAATAAGGGAGAAGACACAGTTCCACAAAGAATATTTTAATTAAAATAATTTGGTGGAATTGTGTCTTCTCCCTTCTTGTCAGGCGATTCATAATTTTATAAAGTGCTGTTGTTCTGCTGTTCAAGAAAGAATTCACATAAGCGTCACTAGCGTATTATGATTGAGTTTTTCTTAAAATTATGCTGATGAACAGTTATGCTAACCAAGATGCTAAAGGATTATAATCTTATATTTTTGATTTTGAAGGCAATGTTATGAAAAATTATTTTTAAGATCATAGACTTAAAATATATTCATGTGGAAAATTTATACAGTAATTAAATTAAAACAATTGATTTATTTTTTGGAAAAAATTGAATGTATTATTTTCGTAAAAAAATACTATCATTTTATAAATACTCTGTATAATGAAGATTAGCATTATGAATAAGTAATTGCACGTTTATATATTATGCAAACAAAGTGCTTTTTATTTTTTTTTTTATCTTTAATTGTAAATGAACATTTTAAGTTAAAATTAAATTGATCTTTATTAAACACAAAAAAACTTATTACCACTGAATTAAAAAATTTTCATTTTTTTTTATTTTTATTTATTTTGTGATGGTATGTGATGATAGCAATTTTGTATTTTATGAAATGCAATTGTTATAAAGGCCAAAATTGAAACATAAAGTATAAAAAACCGCGACACCACTTCACTTCTTCTTACAGAACCTGGGATTTTCTTCCCTCCAGCCTCGCATGAGATGACGTAATACAGGAAATCAAGAAATCTCGTGGAGCGGGCAAAAGGCCCATTGTTGTCAGAGAATTGGGAGTGCAGCGTTGTCCTGAATGTCAGGATACATTGTAGAGCTCATTTTTTCCAGTCATAGGAACTGGAACAGATCTAGGCCAGACCCTCTCCAGGTTCCATCGGCTGCGATCAGTAAGTTTCTTCTGTCTGCTGCTTCGTCCTGAAAGCACTTTCACTTCCTCGATGTTTCCATTTACAACTGCATCATTCAAGGTTGATTTCGGCACCTATAAAGAGGCGGATATTTCATGAACCGATTATCCACAAGGGTAATGCACATATATGATTAAAAAAAACAACAAAAAAAAACCTCTCGTCCACAAAAATGTTTATTTAGAGTAGATATTTCTTTTCTCTTAAAATGGAACCATCTGAATCTGAATCACAGTTTCATAGCAAATTGAAATATTTCACTGACCTCAAGCTACTACTGATGCTTGCAAAATAAGAAATTGCGACATTTTCTTTCTTTCAAAATAAACTGCGAAAATGAAAAAATTTGAGCGTACATAGCCATCCAACGACTCCATTGTTACGCCATAGTTAAAGCTATGTGTGTATTAATGCGCATGACGGAACTTCTTTTTTTCCACCACTCAATAATACGAAGGCTTTTTCTACTACAGTTTGGAAAATCGCGTGGCACTATACAGGGGTGGCACGACACTATACGGTGGTGACACTTATCTTATCTTATCTGGTACAAGCGATAATCTGCGGCACCTACTCCTACGAGGGAGTTTTGCGCCATCCCATATATAAACGACTGCTACGAGATGACAGTAGCAGTCGGGACCGACGGCTTAACGTGCCCTCCGAAGCACGGGGGATTTCATGATGGAAAAGCTGCTGGGGATAAACGAACCAGAGGCTGTCACCAACTGCTGGAACACCAGCTATGGTCAATCGGCAAATGGGTCAGACCAAAGTCCCCCAACAGCCGCGCCCCAAATAGCTGTCCCGCCAGCGGTGGCCCTCAAGCCCAGGCCGTCACCCAACCAGCAGCTGGCCGCGCCTGAAGTTGCTGAACTCCATCGATTGGCGAGCCAACCGACGAGACAACCAGGCCACGGCCACCCCCGTGGTGACACTTGCCCCAGCGAATGGCAAAACATGCTTGATTACATATGCGATACATGTGGATTTGGTGTTGTTATGGGCTTGTTTACGCTTTAAAACAGTCTGAATTATCATGAATATTACGAGGCTTTAAATGAGAATTTAAAATATGACAACTAGCTAAAGTTAGAAAAAAATGGAATCTCGGATCCTGTTTGAGGAGGATTCAATATTTGTTCGACTTCCACTCTTTTCGCCCGAGAGCTCTGATCCATTTTTCCCTTCGTTTTCGTCTTTGCTTGGAAACGAATAAAACTACATCCCTGAACCCTTCCCGTGCCAGCAGCTTTTAACTATTTATTAATTTGAATGAAGTAGATGTAGCTTTAAACAATACGTAATTTTATTGACTTTTAGCTTAAACGTTTCGAAGCTTTCGCGTGTTCCGAATGGCATTTCATCTTAATAAATATCAGTCGATCACTCATTTTTGAATATCATGGCATGTTGAATTTTTATAACCTTATTAGATATTATAGATTGCGTGAGATAGTTATTATATTTTGCAATATTTTCAAACGGGTTCAAATTGTAAAGCACTTACAAGAAATCGATTTATATTTCATAAAACACCATAAAATTTAAAATAACCTTTTTCCCGTATTATATCTTTTGTGTGTGAAATGATTATCTGATCATTTATGAAATTCTATTTTTAATTGTAAATCATGTAAGTGTATATTAAAATGTTGCAGATATTTTAACCGTAATTTATATGTTTATTTTAAATGAGCAGAGAAATAGTTGATTCTTAATGTTGGTTTTAAACAATTTCTCTTTTTTATTTTTTATTTTAGGTGCGATTTTGATTTTTTATCATATTTCATTTGTAATTATTGTTATTTGCTGTTTTTCGTAATTATTGTTATTTGTTTTACGTTTTTTTAATTGAAGCTATTTATTTTACGCTTTGTTGATGCAGCAAAATCTTCGAAATAATTAGCTAAAAGTCAATAAACTTAAGTATTGTTTAAAGTAAACCCTACCAAATTCATATTCACTATAGCAATACAACACCCTGAAACTATGAATATGATTTATTAATTTGAGAAGAAAAAATTCACTAATTCTTTGTTATTTTAATAGACAGAGACACGCCAAGCTTGCTCAAAAGTATACAACCGCCACACATTTTGCCACTCCAAATGATTTTGATTTCTTGGATAGAGGGGGCAGCTATAGGCAGTTATTTTATTGCGTACGTGTGAGATTTACAAGTTTACTTTTCTCACGAACTGCAGTTTTTTTTCTTTGTTTAGTGTTTTTACTAAAAAGTGCAAGCGCGTAAGAACATAAAACTTGATAATGCTGTTTGTTACTGCAGTGTTATGGAGATTGCATCCTACAGGATTTATACGTTTCATAGACAAAGATTTTGCAATATCATTTAGCATATCTGAATGCAATTCTGTTTCAATTCTGTTTCACAGTGTGAATGCATCTTCCACTTTCAAAATCAAATCAAATAATTCGGCATTTTAATTCCACTCGTATCATTAGTAATCATCGTCCTAGGTTATATTATTATATTTTAAATTTTAATTTAGAGACACATAACAAAACCGTAAAACAAAGGAAAACCAACCGAGAAATGAGAAAAATGACTATTCCATTAAATAATAAAAAAAAAGCGAATACTGCTTTGAAATTCATTTAATTGGTTTATCTCCATATTATTTCAAGTTTACAATCTTATTTTATTTTATTAAACAAGTATTTTTTAAGTGTCAATGCTGTTAAACTTATGTTGAATGCCATGCATTATAGTGTGACATTTCATATCAAGTGAAGTGACATATGCGTCCAATGGGGGGGAGAAAAGGCCATAATTTTGAGGGACTTGTTTTTTTTAAAAAAAAATGAATAGTAATAAATTAACATTTAGCTGTTGTCTTATTTCAATTTGAAATTTCTGAATAATACTTTAATTGTTGTCATTATATTGTATATGACTCCTGTTAACGTTTCCTTGTCGTTCTAGGAATGCGATTGTCAGGGGGTATACCATTGTTATGGCGAGGTTTTTTCGCAGCGATTGTGGCGGTCTCCAGGGCTGTTTATTGTTGGGTTGTTGATAAGATGGTCTTGACAACGAGAGATATATTTTTTTCTTCTCTCCAAGGAAAGACAGGAGATAATGTTTATGTGCAATGTAGGAAAGGGAGTTCGATGTTAAAACTGAGAGGTCAAGGAGACGATCTTCAATACATATCAGCATTCCAAAAGTGCGGTCACGTTTGATTTGATGCGTCTTAGAATACATCGCAATTTGATGCGGTCCATTCGTCGAAGTCTTGGAACACATCGCAGTTAGGAAATTATTTAGCACATCACAGCGATGATGGCGTTATTCTTCATCAAATCTGGAGAAGAAATGGATGAAGATAGAATTTCCTCCTTGCCTACTTGCGGAGTTGGTACTCAAAGTTCCTTCTCACTGCTCATCAACAGGTATTCTCGTCCTTGCGACAATTAATTCCTGCCCATTGAGACGACTTCTGTTTGGTGAGTGTACTTTATTTTGCGTTATGGAACTGGCGTTTCCGCGTGAGGGTGTCTACGCTTCATATTGCAAAGAACCTTGTCTCGTGCATATGCAATAAGAACGGTTATGGACTGTATCCATAATAACCCGATCAAGAGTTCCGCCCCCTATAGTAAACAGAACAGTTGGAAGCAATGTCTGAAATGTAGTTTGCCTTCTATAGCGTCTGTAATAAATATGAATAGTATTAAGTTTAGCATTATGGGTCTCTAAGTGGTTTGTTGAGCCCTGTTGTTCCTACGGTGTTGATCACTGTTAATTATTTGCATACTTGCACCTTGCCTATGTGCAGTTTTTGTACCTTGGTGGTGAGCACCGTTTTGTATCGCGTTCGCTAATTGTGCGACGCGCTAGATGTTGTTTAAAGCGGTGATAGCGCATTGACGCGGGGAGGCGTATTGTAGTGCAGCTAGCTGTACAAAGAACGTGTGCGTCGGGGTTTCCGTGGTTTCCCCCCCCCCAATAAACGATCTTATTAGAGATATTGGGTATAAAGGAACCACACGACGTTCTCCACGTCGTAACGTTGACTGTTAGAGTTAGGTTCTTTGTGCAGTGTGCCTTAATAACCTAAAAGAAATCGTGTTAATGCCTCACCCTGGTTGCTGCCATAAGATTATTTGGGTTAATGCAGTGCTCGTTAATAGTGCTCAAACAGGTGCTTATGCTCTGTCAAGATTTATGGGATTAGAAATAAGTTTACAATTGTTTTTTTTTATGTTTGAGTAATTGTGAACGAAATCTTACAGTTTGACTGCCTTGTTATCTTATGCATATTGGAGAGGGCCCTCTCGAGTTGTGACTTGTAATTGCTGTTTTTTTTAGTTGGTTGTAATAAAGGTTGAATTATTACTTATGCAGTCCCAGTGTTCAATCATTTAGACCCCTTAGATTTATATCAGTTCCGAACTCTACAATCCTGCACCTCTCGACTCCAGTCATATCCTTAGTATCAAAGCAAGGGGAGGGAGGTGCAGTATTGTAACAATAGACTAATTGTCGGCGCATTAGTTAGTCATGCCATCTGGCAGTGTCATCAGTCATCATTACATTTCTCAGGGAGCATTTAGAATTCAATTACTTCTAGCCACTGTACCTAAAGTAATTGATCTAACGTTGTTTACCGGAAGTGACTGATTTACCGTACTTACCTGACGAGACTGAATTACCGATTTTGTGACTTAATATAACTTATATCTGACATAATTTTCTTGGGAACTTTAACCAATCGCATTCTTCCACTGCCAGAACTTTATTTCCATTAAACTTTTGATAATAATTCATTTATAAAAATATTTTATAAGAAAATAAAATATTTCCTTCTTTTTATTTTACGTTTCCTTCTCTTGTCCATCACTCTGCTAAATCCACGTAACACATCACCATGCGTAATAATACGAAAGCGGATTCATCGCCTGATGACGAGCCCACGATGTGAACAAATGTTGAAGTATGAAGCGAAACTGCACTGGCTAGAATAGAAACTATTCCAGCCATTATAGCTAAGGCTTATTCTACAATCAGGTTTGGCAATCCCCAATTGCCTCAATAGAAATAACTTGAGCCCATTTCTTGAAAATACCTGCGGTGGCGCCACAATCGCATTTAAGTGGTGTTTGTACAGTAACTGTAGTATTGTTCAATTCAATCAGCTAAACCAGCTATAAAATCTATTGGATAATCAATAAAAACATTTGAGACTTTATTACATTCTATACTAGTGTTTTATGTTTTATAATTTCGTCGTCGCTGGTGACCTAAATGCCAAACACCCAAGCTGGAACTCCAGAACGCAGAACTACAATGGCATGATTCTCTATAGGTACATACAAGGAAAAAAGATGACATCATCGCTGCTGGACCTGTGGAGGACACCTACTACTGCGACCACTCCCCTACTAGTGACGTTTTGAGCATCTCGCTCTTGAAGGGTTTCTTCAAACCATACAATATCTTCACAATTGATGACCTTTCTTCTGACCACAAGCCCTGTAGTGTTGAACTTTGACAATGTTGACATAAATTTCCGAGAGGAACTCATACATCATCAAGACTGGAAGCTCTACAAAGATATTCTTAAGGACTATGGCTACCATCCCGACGTTGCATACTGTACAGAGGACATCGATCAACGTGTTGAAGACATCACCAGATGTTTTAACAGTGCCATAGAAGCTAGTAACTATCCATCAGTGAATAAACCTCCTCATCGAATCAAACTCACTCCTGGAATCCAACGCCTACTTGCTGAAAGAAACAGGACCCGTAGACTATGGCAACGCTATCGGGAACTTTCGCTCAAAACCAAGTACAACTTGCTAGTGCGAAGAGTCCAAGAGGAGATAAAAGAACTTCGTGACGCTAGATGGAATGACAATTCCATTTGGAGTATAGTCAGAGCTTTACAGAAGAAGAAGAACAATACGCTTCCTCCACTCCGTACACCACAAGGTGACTATGTGCAAACTGATCAGGACAAGGCCCAAGTCATTGCAGATTCACTTGAAATGCAATTTGTTACTCCTATCAACAACAATCCTGAGAGTCAATTCATGTCTCAGCGTGTGGAAGATGGTCTTGTCCACTTTGATGAAATCCCGCAGCTTTTAACGAAGAACAACATCGAGGCCGGAGAGATCGCCACCGTCATAAGTAAACTGAAAAAGAAGAAGGCTCCAGGAAGAGATAAAGTGAGCAATAACGCTCTTATGAATCTCCCAAAGAAGTTTATTGACTTTCTCACCAATATCATTAGCGACTGCTGGAAATTTTCCTACTTCCCTGCATCTTGGAAACAAACTATTGTTTTGAGTATCCCCAGGCAGGGACAAAATCCAGCAATTCCCTCAAGCTACCGACCTATTAGTCTGCTCCCCTCAATGTCTAAAGTTTTGGAGAAGACGATCCTGGTTAGATTACAAGACCACTGTCTCGCCAATGATCTTCTTCGGAAAGATCAGTTTGGCTTTTGTGCCGCCCACTCTTGTCAGATGCAGATATGAGGCTCGTAGAAGACCTGAGCACCCCCTTAAACCTTTCCAGGTACTACGGAGTGGTATTCCTCGATGTCAGTAAAGCTTTTGACCAAGTGTGGCATGGGGGCCTTGTCTACAAGATGATTAGAGACGGGTTTCCTCCTGATTTGATTTTGATGGTGAAATCCTTTCTCACTGACAGGTCATACCAAGCTAAATTTGGTGAAAATCTATCCACACCCCGTGTTGTAAAGGCCGGTGTCCCTCAACGTTCAGTCCTCGGGCCCGTGCTATTTAATTATTTTGTGTATGATTTCCCGAAACCCAAAAATTGTAATCTATATTTCTATGCTGACGATACTGCCATTATGACATGGGCACACAAGCCGGCTCACGTTATTACTCGTCTACAGCACACCTTGAAGAAGTTCGAAGACTGGTTTAACTGCTGGAAGCTGAACCTTAATGTCGGAAAGTGCAAGGCTATGTACTTCAAGAGAATGTTCAAGCTTCCCCCAGAGTCTCTTGTTCTATTCAATAAAAAACTGGACTGGGTAGACAACTACAAATACCTTGGCGTTATCATCGACTCAAGACTCTCTTGGAATCGTCACGTGACCTACGCTCTGAACAAAGCGAAGAGGGCTAAATACAGTCTCATAGCTCTCCTGGGCCTCAACAGCACCCTCAGCATCGACAATAAGTTACTTCTGTACAAGTCGATTATTCGGACCATACTCCTCTATGGCATGCCTGCGTGGGCGTCTATCTGTAGAAGCAGGTGGAGTGAGCTACAGTCATTCCAGAATGTTACCCTGAGGACCACTGCCCAGCTTGACAGAAGGACTGTGAAAAACCAATCCATCCACTCGGATTTAGACATGATCCACATCGGAAAGTTTATACAGGATCTCCTTTTGATTATGGTGCAGAAGATGAAGATTCATGACAATGACCTAGTGACCGAAATACTGAAGAACTCAATAGATATGAAGTGGCATATGAAGTATCGAAAATCAAGGACTACTTGAAGATGTGATAATCTTCTTTCTCGTTGTTCTTTTTATTTCGTTTGTATTTTGTTTCCGACAATCGTCAATCTTATTTTCTTTTTTGTATAATATGGAAGACCGCTTGGGTTGGTTAGGCTTCTTGACTACCCCAGTGTATTTCATTTGGAATTTATTCTGGTTCGATGAGCTTTGTGAAAGCGCTGCTTTCGTCCCATCTGAAGAAATGTACACTTCACTGTTCGAGTGTCGATTGTCACTTGCCATCAGTGAAACGTTGTTTCTCTGACCTAAAACTTCCATCGGATGCTGAAGAAGGCAGCGTGGCTGCTGAAATAGGTATCCATCGCAATAAAGATTCGTTATGTGGTTTAGTGGTTTCCCAGTTATCCTTAATTTAATGTCAACAATCGAATGACATGAGCACTGTCTCACGTAGGGCATTCATATTTTCTTTGGGAAGCGTTGTTCGGCTTCAACCAATAGCAGTTACGCCAAAGTTGGGATTGGTCGAAGAATAGTAATGTTATTATATAGTCTTTCATTGCCTTACAACTACTAGGTTCACTCTTTTGCATTGTTTCAATTTGTCTCTATTTTATTTAATCACAGTTGTGTTCTTGAATTTTGTTTATTAGTTATGGTGATGAGTATTATGTAGATGCCAAATGTGGAGATTCTTCCTAGAAAAATTCCGCACAGATGTTAACTTTCGATGATTTCATGTCAAACAAGCCGTCACAGTCGGATGTAGTGAAAATAGAAAATTGTATAAATTAAAGTGGAACACATCAGTTCCTTCATTTTCTGTATACACATACACTTTGAGTATAATAGTAATGAAAATGAGATATGAAAATAATAATACTTGTAAATTAAATACAAAAACTAAATATTAAAGAACGTACCCGACGACAGTCAAGTCTTATCATCAGTTGTTTTATAAGGAAATTTAATTGATGAAAATGTTTCTTAATGGACGATATCCGTGATACGCGTGCTCCGACTGGTAAAGTATTTCTAAAACGCCATTACGTGTAAAAGCCACTATGTAGTGCACCCGGTTGCCTTAGTGGTGGAGGAAAAGCAGATCCAAATATTACTTGCCATTCTTTTTCCACCTAATATGGAGCTAAGGAAACAATCTGCATCAAGTAGCTTTTTATAACATTCTAATACAGCATCTACATGATGACAATTACTACTGAGCTTACAAATGTAATTTATACTTGGAGAGTTTATAAAGAGCAACATTGAACATTTTAACTGAAACAATACCAACTTATAATATATTTATTTATTTCATTTAATTGTTCTTCTTCTGGTACAGAGAGTATATCATCGCTAAGTGGGCTAACCTAGCGATGATCTGGGTGCTTATTCCTACTAGGTATTTTGCGCCATCCCAGTTCAGATAACGAAGATTTTTAGATTTCAGTTCAGATCATGTTCCAAGCAAGGAAACATATTCTCCAATGATCCTAATAGTTATATTTATAACTGTGTCATCCGTGAAATTTTGTAAGAAAATTTGCATGTATCTATATGTAAATTAACAATGACGTACATTTATAAGGTAAATGAAATGATGCTCAAATGTAGAATTTGTCCTCTTGTGTAAGAATAAAGTAAGCCTGTATAATATAATGGTCATATCATCAATGCTTTTGTGGTTATACCAATTCTTTTTTATTTATAAATCGACAGAAGTGGATACACTGGTGCAGGAGTTTCTGTTGCCTTCGCATTTTCAAAGTATAGGCTCCGTGCACAAGCAAGAGGGCGCCACTAAATTTTACCTACAAAAAGTGCAGAATTTTACCCCAAGGCGACATGCGTATATGTAATCTGTGCTATTGAGCTATTGAGTTTATGGTTCAAGTCCAGGCCATGGAATTTTTTTTACTATTTCTCTCTATTTTATTATTAATATCGGAGGTATGGCGTGAAAAAATCCTCCAAAGACCCATTTTCAGTTTAATTTTAATTTAATTAAATCCAAAGGTAGTAATTAATAATACACCGCAGCTTCACAAAATTAATTTATTTATATGCATGAATGATACATGTAAGCACATTTCAGGAGCCAAGCTACCTTCTTCAGCATGTCTACTTTTAGTATTATTAATTTCTACTTTTTCTAACCTTCCACATTTGGTTATTAAGATTTTGTTCACGTTTATTTTAATGCAATTTAGGACAATTTTATCCTACAAAAACTGCGCAATTCTGCTACTTGGCGCGCTTATAATTACATCTGCACGGATCCTATACGGTTCTGATCCTCAAAACATAAATATAACAGGCTGTAAGCCTGCCTGCCTTGTAGGCTAGTTGTTAATATATCAATTATAAATAAATAAATAAATAAATAAATAAATAAATATAGACTGGAGATGACCTCCAAACATGATGTATTAATTTTTCTCTCGAAAAATGGAAGGAAAAATTCTCTAGTGTAGTTTATCAGACTTAGGAAAGCCAAAGGATCAATAGATAGGCCTATGGTTTTGGTTCTGCTCCACAATAGCGAACATAACCAGTCATTAAAAAGTGTCACTCGAATCGGTCCACTAGCAGTTCTAGTAGAAGTCTTCCCAGGGAACAAGAAGCCACTACAGTGCTACAACTGCCTGCGCTTCGGACACGTATCCATGGGCTCACGTACGGAGGACCCTCGTTGCAACAAATGTGCAGAGGCACACCAGCCAAGAGATTGCCTCAAGAGACTGCAAGACTGTACGGACAAGACCCCCCGAAGTGCATAAGATGTGGAAGACAGCACACTTCAAGCTGTATAAAATGTCCAAAATATCCCCAAGTTAAAAGGATGCATAGTTCCAAGGTGACCGCGGACAAATCCTTTGCAGCTACAGTGTCTAATGTGGAAAATGCAAAAGGTCTCCACATTAACGACATACAAGGTATGTATAAACAAATTTGACGAAAATGTCAATTGTTTACAAATCTAGGCAAACGTTACCCACAGTCGAGTGGGTTACTTAGGACCAAATAATTTCATCATGGCTACACGACATTACACAGAGATCAACAAAGGTGAACTTCGGTGCGTGATATGGAACGCTAGGGGATTCCCCGAAAGCGTATAGAGTTTCACAACTTCTGTTGAAGCAGGAAATCTACGTTGCTTTCCTCTGTGAAACACACCTCAAGCCAAGCCAAGATTTCAAGCTAGCTGGTTATTGTATGTACCGTAACGATCGTATGACTCCAAATACTGCAAGATGTTCCTCTGGTGATGCTGCGATTATCATCAAGACGGGAATTAAACACCAAGAATTGGTCTCCAAATCTTACGCAGGTATGGAATCGGCATCCATCATCATCAATGACGTCTCCCTTGGTGAAGTGAAGTTCGTGGCGCTCTACAATACTCTCGACGTTAGCGATCTCGATGAACTCTTTGATGGTGACATTCCAGTTATGCTGGCTGGTGACCTTAATACCAAACATCCAAGCTGGAACTCCAGAACACAGAATTGCAATGGCATGATTCTATACCGATATATACAAAGTAAGGATGACAGACATCATTGCTGCAGGGCCAGTGGAGGACACTTACTATTGTGACCATTCCCCTATAAGTGACGTGTTGGATATCACACTGATGAAGGGTTTCTTCAAGCCATAAAACATCTTCACGATTGATGACCTTTCTTCTGACCATAAGCCTGTGGCGTTAAACTTTGACAATGTCAACATCAGCCTCAAAGAAGCCAAGCATCAGCAAGATTGGAAGCTCTTCAAAGAAATCCTCAAGGACCATGATTGCCAACTCGATAGAGCTAACTGTACGGATGACATCGATCAACGTGTTGAAGACATTACCAGGCGAATAAATAGTGCCACTGAAGCTAGTGCCTATCCATTGGAAAATAAATCTCCTTATCGAATTGTGCTTATCCCAGGAATCCAACGCTTGATTGAAGAAAAAAACAAGACCCGTAGGCTTTGGCAACGTTATTGTGTACCTTGGCTAAAAACCAAATATAACAGGTTAGTACGTAGAGTCCAGGAAGAAATAAAAGAGTTACGCGACGCTAGGTGGAATGACAAGTTGAAAAGCTTGTCGCTTCGCGGCAATTCCATTTGGAGCATGGTTAAAGCTCTGCAGAAGAAGAAGAATGATACGCTTCCACTTCGCACCCCTCAAGGTAATTACGTCCAGGATAAAGCTCAAATAATTGCAGATTCTCTAGAAATGCAGTTTGTTACTCCTGATCAAAATAATCCCGAGAGTCAACTCATGTCCCAGTGTCTGTGGTAGATGGCCTTCAATCGAAGATTAACATCGATACTGGCGAGATAGCTGCTATCATCAGAAATCTCAAACGAAGAAAGGCTCCAGGAAGAGACAAGGTAAGTAATAACGCCCTAAGGAATCTGCCGAACAACATTATTAATGACATCTCGAATATCATAAGAGCGATTGCTGGAAGTTTTCCTACTTCCCGACTCCTTGGAAGCAATCTATTGTGTTAAGTTTCCCCAAGTAAGGGCAAAATCCTGCAATTCCAACGAGCTACCGACTTATCAGTCTACTCCCGTCGATGTCCAAAACTTTGGAGAAAACGATCCTCACCAGGTTCAAGGACCACTGTCTCACCAATGATCTACTTCGGAAAGAGCAGTTCGGCTTTCGTGCCACCCATTCGTGTCAGATGCAGATATGGAGGCTTGTTGAAGATCTGAGCACCCCACTGAACCCTTCAAAGTACTGTGGCGTGGTTTTTCTTGATGTCAGTAAGGCTTTCGATCAAGCGTGGCACGAAGGGCTAATCACCTACAAGATGATTAGAAACAAAATTCCTCCTGATTTGATTTTGTTGGTGAAATCCTTTCTTAGCGACAGGTTCTATCAAGCTAAAGTTGGCGAAATCTTCTCCACTCCCCGCGAGATAAAGGCTGGTGTCCCACGAGGCTCTGTCTTTGGGCCCGTTTTATTTAATTATTTTGTACATGATTTTCCAAAACCAGAAAAATGTAATTTATATTTGTATGCTGATGGTACTGCTATCATGGCATGGGCGCACCAGCCATCTCACGTTATCACTCGTCTGGAGAACGCCTTGAAGAAATTTGAAGACTGGTTTAATTGCTGGAAACAAAACCTTAACGTCGGCAAATGCAAAGCTATGCACTTCAACAAAAAGCTTAAGCGTCCCCTGGATTCTCTTGTCCTATACAATAAGGAACTCGAATGGATCGACAGTTACAGGTGCCTTGGTGTTATAATCGACTCAAGACTCTCCTGGAACTTTCACGTGACTTACGTTCTGAACAAAGCGAAGAAGGCTAAGTACAACCTCATAGCTCTCCTGAGCCGAAACAGTGCCCTCAGCATCGACAATAAGCTGTACAAAATGATGATTCAGACCATCCTCCTCTATGGCATGCCTGCGTGGGCAACCATATGTAAAAGCAGGTGGAGTAAAATCCATTCGTTCCAGAATGTGACCCCGAGGACTATTGCCCAGCATGGAAGAAGGACCGTAAAAAATCATTATATCTACGCGGATCTGAATATAACTCACCTTGGTAAGTGTGTCCAAGATCTCCTGATGAACATGGTGCACACGAGGAAGAACCATGACAATGACCTGGTGGCTGGAATACTGAACAATCTGATGGAAATGAAGTGGCATACAAAGTATAGAAAACTAAAGCATATTCTTGAGGTCAACTTCGAAGACATTGGCAACGTTTCCTTTCCGGATTATTGGAAGATGTGATACCCCCCTCCCCCTCTCCCAATCTTCTGACAATCGTCAATCTTATTATTTTTTCATAATGTGGAAAGACCTCTGGGGTTGGTCATGCTTCTTGGCTATTTCAGTGTATTTCATGTGGAATTTATTCTGGTATGGTGAACTTCGTGAAAGCGCTGCTTTCGTCCCAGCCTAAGAAATGTACACTTCACTATTCGATTGTCGATTGTCTAGTGTAGTTTATGTCCTTGATAAAGCCAGGAATAAATGGCGAAACTAGTCGGAAATTCTGTTCTCCCTTTATTGTGTTGTAAAGTCTCTACCAATTTCATTTTCTAACATTTTGGCCTTGGCCCCTCTGATTGACTGTTTAATTTTGGTATTAATTATCTTGCTGTGTATATATAATTTTGGTATTAAATAGTGTATATATTATAATCCTATTGATGCGTAATCGATGAATCAAGACCACTGTGGTTGAGATGCGCATTCGAATTAAATAAACACATTTTGTGGACAAGAGGTTTTTTTTCTTTTTGTAAATATATGAGCTCCCAATCCTCCACCAGCGCTTTTTTGTCGTTTGATGACGTATCAGACCGATTGAATAGACAGACCTACTTCTTCGGATAGGTGTCCGGCTACATTTGGCCATATAGTGTATTTTATAAAAAAAAAATAGAAGACCAACAAACGTGGATGTTAATAGTTTATAAGAAAAAGAATAACGGACATGAATTACCAGTATTTTCGAAAATACAAAGAATGCCAAAGATAGATCAAAATGAAAAAAAAAATAAATTTTTCGAAAATTTATCCTTTAGTTTCTATACTTACTTGCAAGGGAGATTTGCGCTATAATATTTAAACATACAGAGTTTTTTACACAAATTAAATTTTTCTTTTGGAACACATCGATGCTTGGGCGTATTTCCAAACACATACTGGAAAAGAAAGTACAAAAAAATTATATAATACTAGATAGACATAACTTTTTTTCTTTCTTTATTTCCTTCTTTATTCCTATCTGAATTAGTGTATCATTTAAGCCCTCGCCCATGTAAATCATCTTCGAGGGAGAGTCATAAATTATCCACACTTTCAATGTTATCATATTGCCTTCTGCGCATGCTTGCTTAGGGTTGGTACGACTGCGGTCACGTGAGCGAAAATTGATCATAATCGCGTCATTTGCCTTCCGACTATTTCTGTGCAAACATATACGCTCCGCTAGCCGTTCGCACCAAGGAGGAACTACGAGCAGTGATCCGATTTCTCTGGTAGGAGGTTGGAGTTTAATTCATCGTAGACTCTTGTCACAATACGGGGACAGTGCTTTGTCACATAAGAGCATTTATTCGTGAACCGATAAGTTTAAAAGTGACCGGACGAAGAGGGAGCAGGATGTCCGTTAACCTCTTTTTAAACTTCTTGGTCCATGGGAAAACACATTTATGACTTAAAGCACTGTACCAACGGATAAATTTCAGCCCCTTTCACACCCTCCAAACAAAGAAATCGGATCACTGCTCGTTGTTCCTCCTTGTGTAAACTGCTAGCGGAGCGGACATGTTTCCACAGTAATAGCACAAATGATGCGATCGGGATTAAAATTCGCACACGTGACCGCAGTCATACCAATTCTAAGCACGCATGCGCAGAATGCTGCATGACAACCTTTAAGGTGTGTTATGACGAAAGTGTAGTAAATTTTTGACTCACCCTCGTACAGAGTGTTGCAGATAACTACAGGGCAATATAACGGGAAGCCTACCCGCTCGATTGCAGAAACCGGCTCGACCTCAAATGATGATTGGGGGAGGCCGTGGCCTGCTGGGCTTCCTCTGAACACACAACTTCAGGGAAGTTAAGCATCAGGCACGGCTAGTCACTGGATGGGCGATCATCAGTGAGATACGATCTTCACCCCCCCCCCTCCCAGCTGCTGAGACCATCTTACAGCAGTCGTTAATCCAGGTCCATCCAGGGACCCAACTCGTCGGCCTCCGGCCATACAGGCCCTGGATGGACGTAATGGATTACAATAAATAAATAAAATAAATAAACAGTTTTGACGTTCACCCCCCCCCCTCCCTACTGTGGAAACTGCTGGCTGCTGCAGGCCACCTTCACCTCCTTCCATTCTGCCAATCGACCGAGCCGGCCCCTGCAATCGAGCGGGTAGGCTTCCCGTTATACTGCCCTGTAGTTATTTGCAACACCCTGTACATACAAGGAACTATCAAAAAAATTCCTGGAATTATACTCTGGCCGGTGAGCGCCGTAAGTCTGGAAAACGCCGCTCTGTAATCAGCGCCATCTACATCCCGAGCGCGCGCACATGTGTTTGCATCGTGTTCGGACGTGTCATTCCGGAGCTGTAGTGTGTGCTTGTAAGAGGGTGTAATACACGTTGGCGCGATGTCACAGTTTGAGCAGAGAGCAAACATCAATTTCATGTTGAAGCTTGGAAAAAGTGCTACGGAGACCTGAAACAGGCGTTCGGGGACAGTGTCCTTAAGAAATCAGCTAGGTCAGAGTCGAAGGTGAGCCGCGGTCGGGAAGACCAACAACCTCCAGGCAACCTGAAAACGTCACAAAGAGCTGGATTTGGTGCTGCGACTTCTGGCTTTTCAACAGATTAAAAATGGGACTACGGGGTCAACGTTTTGTGTGAAAAGAAGAGATCGAAGCTAGTGCGACAGCCGATCTCAAGTGCATTCCAAAGGAAGACTTCGCACAGGCTTTCCTGGAGTGGCAGTCTCATTAGAGTAAGTGTGTGTGCCCAAGGAAAGTACTTTGAAGGGGATTATGGCCGCGATGTGCATACTGTATCCAGTCGCTGGCCAGACAACAATTCCGGGAACTTTTTGATAGTCCCTTGTACATGTTTTTCAGTTTGCTAGCAAGCGATGACGAAAGATCATCATCTTGTGCGAGAAAGGGCGATCACAACAATAAATAAATCTTCTCGGATAAACGATCGGTTTGCCGCACAGCGACCCCGTTTGTAAATGAACAGTGATGCACTGAAGCACGTAAGAGCGGAATGCGCAGACCTATTATAAACAGTCCGCTTCGACCTTCTCTTGATCACGGTTCATCGACTAAATCGTTTCGACATATTGCTGAATCTACTAGCAGAACAAGTTTTCTATTCTAAAATTTAATTTTTGTGAAATGAAGAATAATATTAAAAGTGAAAATGAAGAGTAATTTAAGAGTGAAAATAAGATCACTGATTTTTGTCCATGTAAGAAATCTATCCTGCGTAGGTAAGAGTGTCTGGTTTTGGAAATCGTTCGTTTATCAACCGTAAGCCACGAACCATTTTGCTCCTCATTACTCTGGAAAATGAAAATAATGTCATAGACTCCCAGCTGTATACATTTCTAACCGCAATTGAGTGTCTTTCGCATCCAAAACACAAACGACAACTAGGTAACACATGCGCTTTAAACGAAAAAACAATTAATTTTCAAGAAGGAGAGTAAAGAGAACTCTCCATTCCATAAAGGCATTTGTAATAACTGTTCACAGTTTATCATAACACTTCCATTTTTCAAAAGAACATTATTACAATTCTACTTACATTTCTATCCTTCAATTCATAGAAAGTGTGAGTTGCATCAGTTATGGCCAGATAATTTACATAATTCATTTCTTCATCTTGTGCTTGGACTCCACCCTAAAGAAAGCGGAAATTTACACTTATTCTGGGTTTAGTTTATCTGAAATATTTTATATGAATATATTAAAGTTCGAGGAGAAATCAGTAAGTAAGTTACAAATGGGGATTTAAAAAATACTAATTGGGATAGGAATCTGAAACACAGTTAGATTTGCATATTATTATCTTCGTTATTTCTCAGCATAATTGCTGATGTTGTTGATGCATTTGTCCTATCGAAGTAATGGCCTTTCGATACCTTCTCGTTAGAAAGCTACGCTTTGCAGCCTGAGCCAGTTTTACACTTCATTTTCAACCCCCTCATCAATTGCTTTTTTCCGAGCGATTTTCACCTCTCTGGTCTGATCAAAAACCATCTTGGTGGTGGTACAAACGGCAAGGGAAGATGAAAGTGAAGTGCAAAACTGGTATCGAAAGATTATTAAGACAAAAGCATCAACAGCACCAGGAATTATATTGAGAAATAAGAAGATAATAACGTGCAAAAATGTATTTCAGGTTCCTTTCCCAATGACTATTTTTTAAAATCACGATTTGTACTTTACTGACTCCCCCCCCCCCCCGTACATTAATATCTATATATTAATACGTGAACATCGAAATCGGGGAACATTTTTGGGGTACTTATTATATAAGGAGGGGAATCAAACTTATTTCATTCGAAAGGGTACTGCGCCATAGAAGCGCAGAAACAAAGAAACAAGTCTCTGGGACCACAATTAGCCGAGATATTAATTAAAAATCAATACCGATAAGATGTTAACAGATACCGAGAGATGGCGATCTATGTCCATCAGAGAGAATTTAATCAACACCACCTAAACAGAAGGCTCGATCACTGAAACGTTATACATTGTTACATCATCATCAGTTGACCATTGTTAATCGGATTTCTACCACGGTCTATAGATATTCATGGTCATCGAGCTCCATTGTTAAAACGAAGCTAAAGTTCATAGCTCCCGGTAGGGCGGGAACTCTATTGAAAAGTGGCGCTGCATGTACAATCTGCCCAAGTGCGCCTGCAGCGCCACCCTATCGGCAGACAGAAACTTTACTTTCGTATTCAGTTTCAATGAAAATCTCTATCGCAGGTTGCGGTCGGCTATAGCATAGTCTTTTAATCCCCTGGTCTGTGCACAGGCATTGAATTTCATTGTTTTAGTCCAACAATTGAATTGCTATATTTACTGAAGAGTCGTTTTTTGCCCCCTCTCTTGAATGAATTTGGCTACAGCTCAAACTTCACAATGCAATTTAACGATCGTACTACGTAACAAAACTGTCAGCTCGAAGCCAACGAGAAAGACAGGCCTCGAAGCGGAAAAGTCACCTGACCAACTGGGTCCGAACGAGGCCAACGAGAAAGACAGGCCTCGAAGCGGAAAAGTCACCTGACCATCTGGGTCCGAACAACAATCCAACCTTCATTGTTTCCAACAAACGAAAAAATACTGATTGTTAAAATCCAACATGGAGACAATGAAGATTGGATTGTTGTTCGGACCCAGTTGGTCAGGTGACTTTTCCGCTTCGAGGCCTGTCTTTCTCGTTGGCTTCGGGTCCGAACCAATGACGTATATTAAAGATAGACTCCGAATTCTATTGTTAACAGCGGCAAAAAGTGAAGCAAATTGAGCCATTACAGTTCTGGGCAAGAGTGAGCCATGGAGTAATTTGCTGTCTAGTTGCTTTGTTTTTGAAAGTTTTGGGCTCGAGGAATAATTAATTCAAAACCATTCCTCAAAGTAGTTCTGCGTACAACTGTACAAACAAACACGAAAATGGATCAGGAACCATTTTCCACAAGCATAAATCAAAAATACGTAACTAAAATGAAAATACATAATTGAAAGACGATCGAAACGATATTGAAATTGAAACCATGATCGAAAAATTGTTTATAAAATATAATAAAATACTTCAAATACAAATTAACTGAAAAGATAAATTTATCACTCCTTGATCGGCGTGTGAAAGAATTATTAATCAGCTACTCTCATGTTTAGCCATGTATTTTGCATCATCTTCATTCACTTTCGGCCATGACAGTTCTGGGCATGGAGCTTCCCAATTTGCTTCAAATTACAACAATTACTTCGGAGTCTATCTTTAATATACGTCATTGGTCCGAACAACAATCCAATCTTCATTGTCTCCATCTTGGATTTTAACAATCAATATTTTCGTTTGTTGGAAACAATGAAGGTTGGATTGTTGTTCGGACCCAGATAATCAGGTGACTTTTCCGCTTCGAGCCCTGTCTTTCTCGTTGGCCTCGCTGTCAGCTACTATTACGTGTTCAGCAACAAATACGTAACATTACCTGCAGTTTTGTTACGTTGTGAGATCGTTAGAATGCATTGTTAAGTTTGAGCTGTAGCCAAATTCATTCAAGAGAGGGGGCAAAAAACGACTCTTCAGTAAATACAGCAATTCAATTGTTGGACTAAAACAATGCTGTGCACAGATCAGGGGATTAAAAGACTATGGCTATAGTGCGATCTATGCGGCACCTGGCGCGATCTGTTTTCCTTAGTAAAGATTTTTCTATCGAAAAATGGAAGGAAAAATTCTGCGACCTGGGATCGAACCAGGAACCTCGGCTGTCATGGCCGACGCCTCTACCAGTTGGGCTATCGCAGACACCTGGCCAGCCATGCTGACTCAAGGTGTCTTAAAGACAACCAAGTTGTCATGGTTGAAAGCCCAATGGGAGGCAGGCACCTGGCTCACAGATCGAGAATCTCTCCTATCCAACCATCAGAAAGTTTGTGGAACTCACAGATAAATGAAATAATAAATGATATTATAACTGGAAATAAGCCTACCAAGCTTATATAGAAAAATCTTTACCTGATGCTTGGTAGGCTTATCTCCAGTTATAATATCATTTATTGTTTTCCTTAGCTTCTCGAAACAATGGAAAGTGGCCGAAGCTCGATGACCACGAATATCTATAGACCGTAATTTGTACTAATAATTAGCCCTAAATTGGATCGACTTCGAGGCCAACGAGAGACAGGCCAGGGCACTCAAAAGTCACATGATCATCGGGATCCGGCCAACAATTCATCTTTCATTGTCTCCATCTTGGCTTTTTTCGATTGTAGGGAGGGACAGCCAAAGACACTGAAAGAAACTGCAGAAAGGCCCGTGATAAATTAAGGAATAGTTGGAGGGAGAGGGGAGTGGGGGATAGGTAATGAAAGAATGGTGCGTTCGCGAAGGTTAATGCCATTATAGGGAATTGAATTTCCAAATGAGAAAAGGACTCGAATTGCTTTCTTTTTTTTGTTATAGAAGTTGTTACGAAGAATATAAAGGCTAACGTCCTGTAAAGAGTGTGGCCACGGGTATTAGAGTTTTTAGCGACTGTTCACCCTGTATTTTGTATTATATCCAGACTCGCTTTTATTTTCTGGCTAGAGAATTGATAGAGATGTTTTTAATGCAGTGAAAAGTAAAACAAATAAAAAATGTGCAAAATTGCTCTTTTAATGTTTGAACTCTTTCTCTGATTATGCTTGAACTGTTATTTATTTTTTAAGACTATAATTCTGTTTTAAATTTATTAATAATAAAAGGCAATAAAGCTTAATAAATACACAATTGAAATTTTATTTTTGATGTAATGTCATTCATTTTAGATTTTATCACTTTGTAAATAAGAGTTAACAGGAAAATAAGCTTGGACCCAAAACAGCAGTGGTGCCATCATGCGAGGAACACAGAGAACTACAGAGTTTCTCTACGTCCCTTTCTATGATTATACTATTACCAAAACACCATCGTTCTATTTTTTGAAGAAAATCATTCCAATGATGAAGTTTCCAGTGAAGCCACACCAGACAGTTAATTTTCTATGCTTAGCTACACATTCTAGCGGCCAAAAAACTATTTAAACTAATTTGCATATTTTATGATTGCAAATATTTCCGCATTACAGTTAGACATCGGACATTCGCGAGGTTAGGTTCCAGAATCCGTCGCCAATGAAGACGATCCGCGGAAGAGGAGATACTAAAAATGGCAAAATATGCTTATTTTTAAAGTTGAATTCCCATATATTTAGGGCCGACCAGGTGGCCGAGAGGGCTAGGGCGTAGGCTTTCTAGATCTCGAGTCCGCGTGGCCGTGGGTTCGAAACCCGCCGTGGGCATGGATGTTTGTGTTTGTCCCGGGCTGCGTACAGATATAACTTGTGTGAAAGGCGCAAAATGACCATAGTAGTCGACGCCTAAATTTCTAGAACCCCTCCCCATATATTTAGGATATATGACCCCAAAAGAAGCGCGAATGCCCGAGATCTGACGTAAGCCAATATGAACATGTTATAATAACATTATAATCTGTTCATTAATAAAACCGTTATCAACTGTCAAAATGAGAAAGTTTTTTTGGGTCACCCTGTATTTTGTTTTTCCTCAAGGATGAGAAAATAAAACTGACGAATTTCTGATTGGCTTCCGACGGAGTCCAATGAAATCTGGGATGATAATTGATACACTTATTAGCCGATATAGATGAGACGTTGGGATCCCCCCCCCCTTCTTCATAGAATGAAGACTGTTTCGAAATATAGTATGTATGCGAATTTCCGGCACGTGGGAGTTATTACCCCGACTTTTGCCTTTCCCGTCTTGTTTCGAAATCTTCAATCCCTTGACCCATTAAGATATTTTAACCCTGACGATAGAGAAAACTGAATTTGACGAACCTCCAAAGTTTAAAAATCACGTCACAAAGTCCTTGTGAACGTCCGGTCGGTGCTGAATTCCATGGAAAGGAATCAAAATCGGTCAATTCTCTATACTTTCTCTTAAAGGTTGTTATTTAAATTATTACGGGTCCTTATAAACAAAAACAAGAGACTGTTTTATGACGAAATCGACTTTAAACTTTAAAAGAATTTCATTGACTTAAATAATACTCTATCTCTGTCCGACGAAGGAAAAACTGCGTGTCGAATTTAATTTCCGATTACAATTGTTAGACATTGTTGCTAAGTAAAATTAACAATCGCTAAGAATTGAAATTGGAATTTTAACTGGACACGCCCAGTTTTTCTTTCTTTGGACAGTGTATAAAATAGGTTTTTTTTGTTTCGTATTTATCCCCAGAAAAATCGTTATTATACCACCATTTGGTGAGTAAAATCCCGTCGAAACTTTGTTGCAAAATTAAAAACTTTAACGTTTGCCTAGTGGATTAATAAAACCTGGAAAACACTTTTATTACGTTGATGCAGAAATAATTGAAATTTTTAGCACATTTTCTTAGAAAAGTGGTTATGTGAACGGTTTGTCCAGACGTCCATCCGTAGACACAATTCCAACAATGCATTGCAATGCGTAGAGTCAACACCTCCTAGAGAGAAAGCCTCCGCACGGAAACGTCATACATTGTTACATAATCATAAGGGCAAATTTAGGGCTTATTATTGGCAAAAATCAACGCCACCTAAAAAAAGAAAGCCTGCTGACTGCGTATCAAATCTTGGCCGTTAATCCAACTTTAACTGTTTACAACAAACGAAAAAGTTTCAGCGGTTTTTCGTTTTTTTGTAAACAGTGAAAGTTCGATTGTCGGCCCAGGTTTGATGACCGCAGTCAGCAGGCTTTGCTTTTTAGGCAGCGTTGTAGAAAGGTTCAGGGCTGTGGACTCACCGGACATGGGGTCGTCGGTCGTAGATTCGCCGGGCGTGAAGTCGCCAGCGTCAGAATTTCGCGAGAACAAAACAGAGGAAACAACTAACAGTGCAGCCGCTTTGTATAACACAAAATATTCTCCTCTTTCATAATGTTCTGTTAGTCTTTCCAACTTTTTGTTAAGTTTGACGTATTTAGAATTGGCAGGAGGTGCTGGAGCCCCTCCTTCAGCTGCTCCTACTTTTAATTCAGCAATAGACTGCTGATTAATAAGCACACTTATAAACTCAAACAAATTAGCATGAGCTTTGCCAACAGCAGTGTTAAAAGCGTTATGCCATCCTTCAACGTGATTTGTGGTCCTCACTTCAAAATTTCGATAATGATTCCACAATTCACATATAAAGGTCGCATTTTTGCACATCCATGTAACTAACCCGTAATCTAAAAAATTTACCAACTCAATAATCTGCAGTGATGCGTTGGCCATGATTTCCAACCATGCATTATCAATCTCATAAAAAGTAAAAAATAATAAACACTATAGAAAACAACGATCGTCGTGAGAAAATCGTTGAAGGCATGTTAACGTTAAATAAGTAGTTTTATTAACTTAAAAACTAATCAAGTAGTCAAATGATTAAATGTATAGTAAACATTGGAAACAAAATCAAAGATTCAAGGAGAATAAAAGCAAAAAGTACAATGACTGAAGAGAATAAGATATTGGGGCACTTGTCCAGGAACGTCGGGTCTAGAACTTGTAGCAATACAAATAACAATGCCCTTCTTATGATGATGTAAAAAAGTATGACGTTTCCGTGCGGAGGCATTCTCTCTAGATGTTGGTTAGGTTAGGGGCTTGGACCCCGGTGATCAGGTGACTTTGAGTGCCCTGGCCTGTCTCTTGTTGGCCTCGACCCTTTCATCAAATATGGGCCGACAATCCAACCTTCACTGTTTACAACAAACGACAAAACCTTCAGATGTTTTGACGCTGGTCAACAGGCTTTATGTTTTAGATGGCGTTGGAACAGCCTTGTTCTTTAGGTGGGTATGTTGAAGCACACGCCGGCACTGCAAACTCACCTGACCGTTGTTATCTGAGCAACAATATCTACAGACATATTATGAAATATAATAAAGTGTGATAACAGATAGTATCACAATACTTCGCTGTCTTATCTAGCCAATTCGTATAATGATTCAACGTTCTGCTTTCAGTATTTTGAATGAAGATTAATGAATCCTAGTGTATTGGAATAAAGTCGTTCCCATTGCAATATATCTATTTCATTAATCAAAATTTAATTCATAATTTATTATTTTGAAACGCTGAAGAATCGAGTAAATGTTCATTTAGATCTTTTCATGTTTTTTGAAGTCTTCATCTTATAAGTAACACGTTATCTACTACATGGTGTTAGTAGTCACATGTGAGCACATATCATGATGTAATTCGGAAAATAATCGTTGGAATTGGATCAAATTTTAAGGACATACATAGTTTTATGTACCCTCTTATCCCCCCCAAACTTCATTATCCTAGGTGTTACAGAACCTGAATTATTAACTTGTTGATCTTAGTGGCGGCATTTTTATTTCTGCTCATATCTCAGTTATCGTTCAAATTCGGACCCATGTTCATATGAACTTTTTTGCTAAGAATCATCCATACTACCTCCCCTAAAAGTTTGTAAAAGTATTTTTGAAAATATATATTTCCCCTGTATATTATGGGAAAACTACTGGTTGTAGTAGCACTGTATAATTTAATGTAAGATTAGAACACTCTATGTTCGACATGCCACAATAAGCACATCTAAATAAGACATATTCCTATCATTATTTAAAAAATATATTTACAATAAACTAAAAGTAAAAATAATTTACAACAAACCTTTATTGGAAAGCTTCACAGAATGCGATAGTCTTTGTTTGAAAACATTATTAACACTTTTGGCGACTATCTTAATATTTTTTGGGGTAGATACCTTTGACAAGGCGACAAAAAAAGCTGTCCATGCGAAAAGATGTCTTCCAGCAAATAACTTAAGACCGTTGTACAAGGGTTGCGTCTATTTCCAAATGTACAGGGTGATTATAATTAAAGTTACGATTTCAAAAATCGATAATTTGAAAACTGCTCGTCAGAATGACCTGATATTTTAGCAGAACAATCGTGTGGCAATGTAATTTTGTTTGGCGAAGGAAAAAAAATAGTTCCAAAATCTGCCGATAGATGGCACTGGCAGGGTTCACATTGTCTGGAGATATGCAAATTACTAATACAGTATGCGGCAAAATAAACAGTACTGAAATTATGAAACGTTTATACGGTATGCGCATTTCAGTACTGTTTATTTTGCCGCATACCGTACGTGACATGCGCACCGCAGACATAGCTGCCATAAAAATGCAGAACACCAGCTCTTTGCTTGAATGCTTCATCATGACTCTGACTATGAAGGATCGCGCTCTGCCGGAGCCTGTTTCTCGTAGGCTCCGGCATTGCTCTTGAAGCTTTTTTATAAGAACGATGAGTGTACGCTAACAGCTACTATTCTTGTCTTTTCGCTAATAAATTTTTCGTAAACCCCTGAACTCTATTGTTTCCTTTTGGCTAATAACATTCCTGTGTTTCACGAATCCATTTTTGGTTTTTCCCAAGACATTACCCTGCCAGCGCCATCTATCGGCAGATTTTGGAACTATTCTTTTTCCTTCGCCAAACAAAATTCCATTGCCTCACGATTGTTCTGCTAAAATATCAGGTCATTCTGACGAGTAGTTTTCAAATTACCGATTTTTGAAATCGTAACTTTAATTATAATCACCCTGTATGTCGATCATTGAATCTATTCCATATTATGACTTTCGAATTGATATACAAAATAAATTTATTGGCATTTATGAAACCTTTGATGAAATTTCATCTTGGAAAGAGTATCGCCGCTATTTTACGTCATATTACGTCTTGGATTGGAAACAATACCTTTAATCAATGATAACTGCGTATTAGCGTACGGACGGACGGAGAGACAAGAGAGTTTAACTACCACGTAAACGCGAACGCGTGTGACGTTTCCGATCTGAAATGACGTAGCTTTTTTCATTGTTTCTCGCCTTAAACTATTGCGCCTGCGTGCTTTCCATTGCTATACCGACAATGAGAGAATAAACGAAAAGAGAAACTATACTTACTAAAAGTGCTGTACCATTAGATTCATCACCTTTCTTTAAAGATATAAGTACCTTTCCTTTTTTAGCACTGAAACGTTCCTCTGTTTAAGAAAAATTAGAAAATGATTAACTTTGTAAGATGTATCTATTTATTAGTAATAAATTTTATAAAAACAAACGAGAAAACCAGTCAGACATATGTAGACAACGCATAAAAAAAATAAAAAAACCCACATCCCCCCAGCCCCCCCGTCCCTACTCATATAAGGAAATTTGAAAATCCCCCCTTTCAATTTACGAAATACTATTAAATTAAATTAAATTACTAATAAAATGTTTGAATGTTTAATGTTTTATAAACCTCTGATATTATCTAGTTGAGTTAGTATGATCATATTCTGGATAGCGAAACGGCATCCCAAGAAGTGGAGCGAATTTGGACTGCGCAGACGCAGGCGTCCCCTTTTCCCGTTAACAAAATGTCTCAAAACGGATGGGACAAGGCCCTCGTCAAGTCCAAAGTTGAGGCTCTTATGGAAAGAGCTTCTTCAGATCCCAATAAATTTCATGCTTGTTACATTTAGAGAACGAAGCATTCTAAACAGCGTGCGCTTTATGTCTGGCATGTGCTCTTGTTCATGCTTTTGCGGCGAAGATGTGGATTCCCTTGGTCTTCATAGCCTTTCTTGCCGGCGCTCAGCCGGTCGCAGCCCACGTCATTCGACCGTCAACAATGTCATCGCACGAGTCTTGCGGTCAGCAAAAGTCCCCTAGAGAAAGGAGCCACCTGGATGCTCAAGATCGGACGGCAAGCGACCTGACGGACTCACCCTTGTCCCATGGGCGACAGGAAAATGTCTTACATATAGGGTCACGTTTGCCGTTCAGTACTAGAAAAGACTGCGAAATGTAGAAACGGAGAGGAAGAGAAAGAAGAAAAAATATGCACCCCTTAAAAGGCCAATATCAATTCATCCCGTTGGCGATGGAGGTATGTGGCGTCTGGGTACAAGAAGATCTCAAGTTCTTAAGGAAGTGGGGCATAAAATCACCCTTGTCACAGAAGAAACTCGAGTTACTTTATTTCCCATCCAGCGGATCAGCATCGCAATTCAGAGAGCGGATTTGGGGTTAGTTTTGGAGACAACCAAGCCCGGACAAACCTTTGATGAAGTTTTTATTATCATCCTAAAATTTGCATTTATAGTAAAAAGAAATCAGAATAAAGTAAGTGCCTGTTGATTGATTTTACGCTGATGCATGTTGATTGAACTGAGTCCCACTGATGGATTTGTCTGAATATGGAACCCGTAACTATTAATGAAGTGGTCGTTGTCAGTGCTGCTTAAGCCATCATGGATTTCATGATCGAGTTCAGAAAGTTAAACGTGAGTGCTTCTCATTATCTTACGACTGATGATCATCTTCTTTTCAAAAAGAAAGCTTTATACCTGACCTACCGTAAAATCTTGAATACACGCCGGTCGGGTGGGGTGTAAAAAATAGATTAAACGCCGGGTCTGGGTCATCTTTCAAATCGCCGAAAAATGACAGCAGCACAGAAAGACCCTGAATAACATCTAAAGACCCCGTTTAAATGATTCATATCCCTGGCCGGCAGAGATATATTGCTGAAATTGCGCGATTCTATGCGGGATTCAGAAACCATTAACTTGCAAGAGATCGAAGATGATGAAGAACTTTATAATAATGAGGCAGTTATCTCCAGTGATTCCGAACCAGAAGATCATATTATCTAATTATTAATTTTTAGTTTACAAAAAAATTTTGCAATTTAAAACTTTGTCGGATTTATTGCAGGATGACTAGCGACGGGGAAAACTGGGAAAAGTCAGGGAATTTTTTGTAACCGGGAAAAGTCCGGGAATTTTACAAAATTAGCAAAAAAATGCGAAATTGGAACGAAAAATTGGTCAGGGAAAATTACATGATCAATCGGGATAAGTCAGTGAATTTTACGCAATCGTTTTGGGACACCCTATTAGACACCCTGTTATTGGGAACAAGCCCTTAACGCCGGGTCTCGATTAATCGCCGGGGGGGGGGGACCATTGAAACAAATAGACGCCCGGGCGTGTATTCAAGATTTTACGGTAAGTGATAAAACTGCCAATTCCATACAGTTGTACAAGCTTTAATTCTACACTAAACCAGGTAATGGCCACTTCGAATCAACTGTTGTACACATAGTGCAAAAGTACTCATTTGATGTGAAACACACGGATATCAGCCGAATTAACACATACGGCAAAGCTGTCAAATGTACTGAACATAGTCAGCCATATGTGACTGTAGAAATACGACTTAATGTGCCTTTAAAATTATGGGACAGAGTAAAATCTATCTATTTTGTTTTGTTGCTTAAAAATTTATATATTCCCTCATAACTTATTCATTTTATTTTAGACATATCAATGTAAAGCGTGCACGTATTTTTTATTTATAATAAAGTTAATTAATCAATTAAAGAAACGAAAAATATGATGATTTGGAAATTAAGTATCACTTCTAATTAAACAAGAAATATCTAATGGAATTCAACCTTCAAAAATTAGAAGGAAACTGTTAGTCACGTTAAGGAACACAGAATGCAAGCTAAGGAATGCAAAACCCGTGATGAAAGAAAATCGCGTGCAAGGTTACAAACGTGGCAGAACACCTGAAAAAAGTCGTAACACAGCTGACAGATATCCTCATCACATAGGTGAAAATATTTCTCATTGCATTCAATTTTGGGAAAAGATGGTGGGATGCACTTGTTAAGCTTTTGATATACAGTATTATAGCCTATACGAGTCGTATTTTCGGACGAGTCTTCCTTTGCTCAGGTTTCATTTCGCATATGGGTCTGGAGAAAATGCAGCCAAGAATGCGGAGTTGAACCTACTTCAACAAACTATCAAATTTGATGGATTTTTCTATTGTGGGTAGAGTGGCATTTAGATCAGGACAACAAGATTTCATAAAATACTTAAGCAAAATTAACTCCGAAAAATACATCGCCATATTGGAGAAGAATCTTCATATAAAATTCTCAGTGGACACTTGAGCAAAAGTTCCGCACTCTTCATGGAGGAAGAGCTTCTTGTGACACTGTTAAAAAGACTGAAGGCTGGAAGGAAAAAAAGGCATTCGAAAGTCTCCTTGGTACCGTCACCCGAAATAAATAAATCCCATATAAGGCTTTCGGCGATGCTTCATGATAACTTTTTCCAATAGGAAACTGGTAAATGTTTGAGTATCCGGTGGGTCAATGCTTCATAGACGAAGATAATAGAACTGATTCCAACTTCCGAACGGGGTAAGGCTTATAATCAAGTTTTAATATGCGATTTTGGTATTTGTATCAAATGGATACTGTGAAATGAAATTCTTTGTTCCAGTGTTCGAAAATCAGGGCATCTGTTTATTTAGAGGTTGTCTCTCTCCAGCTATGAGAAGTCCGAAGTTGTCATTAAACAGTCAAAACAAAACACCCTAAACGAGATTGAAGAAAAACTAAAAATGAAAAAAGTAGTCATACATATATGACCCATATGACTTCGGAATGAACAACATAATAGTTTAGTAAAGTCAATACGCGTTTCGGTTATAAAATCATCAGTTGAATCTTGTTTAGAATAGAATCGACTCGATTATAAAACAATTTTCTTGCATTTTAGATGCTTTTATCTTGAAAAAATTATTTAAATAACAAAATTAATGCAATGAACGACAAGGTCTTTGAGACGGGATCTAACAAAAGCAAGACTGGAGCTCTGAAGCTCTATTTAATAAAAGAATGGGAAAATCCCATATTAGTCGTGTATGATATTAAAAGGGAAGTCCAGCCAAATATGATATGTATCTGAAATTTAGCAATTTTAAAAAGTAACTAAAAGTATAATTTGTTTCGATAATAGATCGATAACAATCTCTATAAATTGGAGCTTATTAGTCACTCTTTGATACGCGCATGAAGAGATGTAATCGCGTACAACGGGAATCGCTAATCAACGGGATATTTTTCCCTATTCCATGAAAAGCTGTATAAAAGTTTAAATGATCTTGGAAAAAAGTTTGATACAGCCTACATGTTTAAGCCCGAGTCCGATACCCCTTCGACAATATACAGTCTGTCCCAATGTCATGTGATTTCTGGGAGGAGCGAGAGAATCGGCGATGGAGGAGGGGAGGCGCGGGATCGAGGCTTCAGAACACGAGTTATCTGGAGCAAAAACTACGTCTCTAATTCGTGCTCACCCCTTTCGATCGGGAATAGCACGGAAGATCTCACGAGAGAAGAAGAGAGGGGAGAAAGAAGAAAGTGAGAGACAGGGCAGTAGGTAACGAGGACCCGTGGAAAAAGGAGGCTTTAAGCCGAAGGATTTATCAGCGCGTTGGTAGAAGAAGGCCACGTGAGCGAGGAAAGAGAAAACACAAGATGCAAACCGAATGCTCAAGCAGATGGAAGTTTTCGAGTGCCCTGCCCCTCAGTTCTCACGAATGTCACCAACGTTAGCGATAAATATCGGGAAGCGTTGCGGAGTGCTTACGAGTGCGAAAACAATTATATCAGGAAATCATTCGGCTAATGTAATTCAGTCATATTTTCTAGTTAGAGAAAGTAGCAGTGAAGAGGCAACACGAGACCGAATCGATATATCTAATACGGAGGCGAGCTCAAATTGTCTCAGCGAGCTAGACAGCGAATTTTCCAGGAGGGACTCCGATTCGCATGGTAATGTTATAGTTTTGTCAAAGCTTCATTGCGAATTTGGGCTCGGAAATTAGATACAGTTACATATTTTGGTTAGCCGTTATCATCATTAAGAATAACGAAAGTCTCCGTCTAGTCTCATTGGAAGCTGAATTTATTCAAGACCGAGACAATGTACTGGGTATTTTTCCGCTCGGCTTGATGGGTTATTTGCAATCGAATGTAGGCATGTTAATGCCTATGGAATAGAAGCATTCGTCAGTGCAAATTAATGTTTGTGAAATTCAAGTGTTTAATTGGAGGTTTTTCATCAAACTGTTTTTTAATGCTCGGAAAAGATTTTATTTGAAATAGCGAGTCGCCAGTTATTGCATTATTGGGTGCAAATAAGTTTATCCGTTATCTGCTGGAGTAGTGGATAGATATTTGGCATTTACGTAACTTGTTGGATTAGACGGGGTCATTGCGTATTGTCGAGCCCCGCAACGGGAATTGGTCATGTTTATTTGCATGTTATCGATATTCGTTAATGGGATATGCATTGGGAGATACTTTATTGACTATTATGAGTGTGTGTGGAAATTTAATTGCATATTGCTAATTCCAACCATTTTTATTCATACTTCGAGGGATTTTTCGTTGGGTCAGCTCATTTCCTGCGGGACGCCGTGCAAGTTTTGTGGTGGCCGAGAAGCAGCAGGTGTTATCCTAAGTCGGCAACATCGTGCCATTTCAGGAGTGCGCAAGTGGATCAACGTTCGACAGTAGCGACACGACCGGGCGTTGGTGAAGCGGGCTCACGCACATTCCACTGCGGGTTTACTCTGTATTCATTGAAACGATTGATTAGTACTTTGTGATTAAGTTATGTTTATTTTATTTAAACTGACCAGTGATCAGTTGTGTAACTTTGCATTTATTCAAGCTAGAATAAATAGTATTATTTCCTAATTTAACGTTTATGCATTCTCACCTATTTCACACGTGATACCCAAAAGTTTAGAATAGTTAGATATTTACTAAGAGATCATTTTTAAAAGTTTTAAATTGATTAACTCAAGCATTTTTCGTTTTTCTGACACAGAGAGTTGAGCTGCTTCCTTATTACAACATAAATAACTAAAAGTAACATTCGTACACATAAAGGTTAAGTCCCAAATGTTTAGAATACTAATTTGTTTTTTAAAAATATTAAAATTTCTGGATTAATTTAATAGTTTATAGTCCTCTCCTTAATTGAATAAATGTTACCTGACCCATAAAAATTACAATTACATGTACTCCTTCTCATCTACATATTCTGAAATCAGACTCCGCTAGGTTACTACTGTCCAATATGGGAAATAAATCGCAACTATTGGCTGACCAGAGAGAAAAGATTATCGCATTTCATGACAATGAAATGTGGAAATCGCAAGCAAACTGTCTTGTTCGCATTCAATAGTGTCGATTAAACGATTTGATGAAGATGGTTCAACACCAGTAGCTGAAGTTCGTCCAAACTCACTCCACAAGATATGGATCACCTCAAAAAGGATAGATGGTGTTCTGTGATCTAACAGCTGTGTGTTGCCATGCTTGGAATAAAAGCGATAGAAAGTCGACGATTTATCCATCCATACTAATATAATAAATGTGAAAGTGTGTTTGTTTGTTCTTCTTTCACGTCGAAACGGGCGACGGATTGATGTGGCCTTCTGACGGAAGGCTCCAGAGTGACACAGACTACTTGTTACGCGGGAAAATAACTCTTTACCGCGGGAAAATAACTCTTTCCCACGGGAAAACACCACTTTCCTAAGTCATTTTGAAATTCCCTGCTTTTGCTTTGTAATTCACCTCAACAGATGGCGAGGGCGAACAAAGCTTCGGGTAACAACTAGTAGATATATGAGGGGGGATTCTAGAAATTTTGGCGTCGACTACAAAGGTCATTTTGCGCCATTTACACAAGTTATAACAGTACGCAGCCCGGGACAAACACAAACATCCATGCCCACGGCGGGATTCGAACCCGCAGCCAGGCGGACTCGAGAACTAGAAAGCCTGCGCCCTAGCCCTCTCCGCCACCTGGCCGGCAGTAGATATATGAAGATGGGTTTTGTATTAGCTGATCGAAAAAGAAGCCGTTCTTAAACAAGTTACAAAACGAAAAAATAATGTCCTGGGCAAGAAAATATCAACTCAGAGAGTTCCTTCTGTGTTGCATTTGATTCAAGCCAATAACGAATATGGAATATAAAGACATTCTAACAACGACAATGTAGGAACAGATAGAAACGCTCCTGATGAATATAAAAACTGTGAAATTTCCGAAGAAGCTCTGGTTTGGGGATATTTTTCTTGTCCAGCAATCCATTGCTAACAGCTGTGCTAATTCTGTAATCAATGAAGAAATTTTGGGCACCTTTTTTTTTTTTTTTTTTTTTTTTTAAACTGCCAACATTTGAAGACCAGTTTCAGAATGAAAGATGTGTGTTCAACAAGACAACGCACTGTGCCATACTTCGAATTAAAAAGTGGCTTCAGGAACATGAACTTGAAAATATCGAATGGCCAGGAAATTCGCCGGACAAGAATCATAACAAAAATGTTGAGAAACAAGGGTGACGTTACTAAATTTTAAGTTCGGTTGTTATTCTAAACTTTCGGGACAGTTTTGGTTGTGTTCTAAACTTCTGGGACTTAATCTTTATCAAAATATTGTTGAGAAGCAACATTCTTTAAGTGTATGGCTGTTACTTTTAGTTGTTTCTATTGTCATAAAGATGCAGCTTAAGTGTCTGTGTCAGAATAAAAGAACAATGTTTAGAATAATCAGCATAAACATTTTTTAAAATGACCTCTTAGTAAGTATCAAACTATTATAAACTTATGCGACAGACTGTAGATGAAATTTCATCGTATAATTTTTAGCAACATCGGTAATTGTGTTAATACGCTGCATGCCTGAATATAGTGGTGGTTCTCTCCTATATATCCTGCTGCGCATGTATGAAGCGTCCACAAATAACCTCCGACCGTATCACAAATAACCTCCGCGAGCAATAGGGTACATATTTTGTTTGTTTTTTTTATTAATTACTACCTAATATTTAGAAAAAAATTTCGCCATATCGTTAATTAGCAACGTAATTTAAAGATATCCAACCTAATTTTAATTATGGCTGGAGTTCCCCTTTAAAATGAAATATAAATGTATAAAAAATTAACTAACCTGTCTTTAATGTAGAGCAATGACCAAACAACGTTATTTCTTCTACTTTAGTAAAATATGTTTTACTTTTATCCTGAAATAGAAGATCCAGATTACTTATAATATAAATTTTCATGTTCCATGTGGGTCATTCCACGTCAATTCAGGCAGAAATTTTATAGTTATGGCATTGACTTCTCTGATTTTAATGAAATTTGGTATATACAATTGCCCGAGAGAGTTAGTAATGAACGCCAAATATTATTAATTTTTTTTCATTTTTATGGAAGTTAGGAACATTTAAAATTTTCGAAATTTGAGTGAGGGCCTTATCTATGAAGTACTATAACTTCGGTTGTATTTTACTTAGAAAGATGTGATTGGTAACATATAAAAGCTCTTTAAATGTAGATACTATATATAATTTTAAAAATTATATTACGCATGCGCAAATATTTGAATTTAATAAAAATATTCTATTTATGCAAATTTCTCAAATGGTGGGTATTTTTTTTCCTTAAAAAATTATTAACGTCTTACATAAACTTTCATAAAAACCATACAAAAATTCAAAACTGTGTTTTGCTCCGTTTTGAAGATATTAATTTTAAAAGCTCGAGTTCCAAGCCACAATACATCCATTTGTATGTTACAGTTCTTCAAATGGACAAGACATCCTAAAAAATATAAATTTTATGGTAATATCTGATTGTCTTATACATTCTACAGCTATTTTTATTCCTTTCAATGTGATTTCATTAAGTTTTTAAAAGAAAATTCAATAAATGTAGAGAAGATACGAGGGTTGGTCGAAAAGTAATGCCTCCATGGCTGTAACTTTTTCATTTGTTAACCGATTTTCAAAACTTTTTTGGATCTAATAATTACGTTTCTCCTCTATGTAATGCACTATTCACTTTTCGACATTGTCCCCATCCTTTTCCACGCACGGCACCAATGTGTGACCACTCGGGTACCTGTCGGAGAGGAATTCCGGGGTTGTTGTCGACACTAGGATTGAATGGCAGCTTTAGACCATCTTCTGCAGCACAATAACGCTCGCCCGCAAACAATCGCCACACACAAAAGATGATGAAGCGCCTACAGTTCAAAGATGAAAAACCGCATTTCAAAGATGAAAAATCTTGCACCTTGCGACTTTCACCACTTCCCAAAGAAGAAAAAGCACCTTAAGGGACATTCAATCCTCTTATCGACAATAACCACGGACTTCCTCTCCGAATTTCTGCAGAGTGGCTCCATTTCGCCACATCTCATGGGAAGGGGCCAAGTGACGGATTAGGAGGAACACTGAAAAGATTAGCTGCCAGAGCTGGCCTTCAAATGCCCCCAGAAAATCAAATACAAACTCCAAGGGATTTGTACGATTTCTGTTACGTTTCAAAGGAAGAGATACAGGCATATGAAAAAAGATTACAGAATAGATTCGATTCACCCAGAGCTGTGAAACGGACAAGAAATTATCATACGGCGGTACCTTTATTGAATTACATGTTCAGAAAGAGATGATTCAAAAGTTACTCTACAGTGGCTGGTCGGAGGTGAAAATGCCCGCCACCGGTCTCACGACATCGGCTAGCGCGCAATTGCATGTTGTGAAACACTCTGCTCAATATGGCTAGTGAGATTTGCTGAACTTCAGTTGTGATTTCCTCCTTCAGTTCAGGCAAAGTGTGCGGATTGTTTGCATACACTTCAACTTTCAAGGCACCCCAAAGGAAGAAATCGAGAGGTGTGATGTCCACGCTGTACACGCTTCCATGCACTGCTGCACACTAACTTTTGAATCACCCTATATAATGAAGCCTGTATCGACTTCAGCTGCCTTTGCAATTCATCTCGTCCTTCAGAGTAATTCAGAAGTGACTGACTCTGAGGATGTGTAAAGTAAATATACTTTCTTTATTACTAGCAATTCGACATCATAATGCAAATTTATATTTTTCTACTAAACTATCTTCTTATTTAACAGGTGCTCAATACTTTTCTGACTTCTGAAAAACAAAATCTGAAGTTCTAAGAAACATTTTTCATATTGATATAATTATTATTGTAATGCTACTATTGATTTTATTTTTTCGTGTAATTGTAATGATTAATACTATTCATATAAATAATAAAACGTAAATGAATGAATGGCCCCAAGGTTACACGCTTTCTCTTCCCTGTACGAGTAATCAAGTCCGTACTACCTGACTCCCGCTGCTTGGAGCTCAAGCTTTAAAAATTAATATCTTCAAAACGGAGCAAAACACAGTTTTGAATTTTTTTGTATAGTTTTTATGAAAGTGTGTGTAAGATGTTAATAATTTTTAACGAAATAAAAAATACCCACCATATGAGAAATCTGCATAAATATAATATTTTTATTAAATTCAAATATTTGCGCATGCGCAATATAATTTTTAAAATTTCATATAGAATCTACAGTTAAAGAGCTTTCATATGTCATCAATCACATCTTTCTAAGTAAAATACAACCGAAGTTATAGTACTTCATAGATAAGGCCCTCACTCAAATTTCGAAAATTTTAAATGTCCGTAACTTCCATAAAAATGAAAAAAAAATAATATTTGACATTCATTTCTAACTCCCTAGGGCAATTGTATATAACAAATTTCATTAAAATCCGAGAGCTCAAGTGCAATGCCTGCTTGAACTGACGTGGAATGACCCATATAAGTAAATATACGAGTGCATACAGGGTGAATCAAAAGTCTGTTACCCCTTTGCTATCTTGGATACCAATGTAGTTAGGCAAATTCCAATACAAGGAATGAAAAAGAACTTGAGGGTGCTATATCTGATGGAGCACCATTCATCATCTCAAATATGCAAATTAGGACACATCCAAATTCTATTTCGAAAAGCGTAAGAGATACACAAAAAATTCCAATTACGCATTTGTTCGACAAAACAAAAATTCACCAAAATCCGATGAGCGGATCACCCACAATCCTCATTGCAAGCTCTGGTTTCCTCAGTAGTGCATGTCCTTGGGCGACCTTGACGCTGACGCTGTTGGACAGTTCCTGTATCCAGAAATCGTTGTACAATTTGTCTGATTGCTTGACGTGATGGTTGGCGTTGATTGGGGTATCTTTCTTGATACAGCCTGGTTGTTGCATGATAATTTTGCCTCGCCTCACCAAAGCAGAGGACCATGTTGATCATTTCCTGGTTAGTTACTGTGCCATCTTGCTTTGGTCTGATTTTTTTCTCAGCTTCAACATGCCTTTTTATACCCATTGCACATAATACCGGTGACTTTATCGTAAATTGTGGAACTTTCCATAACAGGATGAGGATGGTGCATGAAATAATTTGCATACTTGGCATGAAATAATTTGAAAAAAAACACTCGGTGGTTACTTCCGAGACTTGAACCCAAGATCTTTGGACTCTGTTGCTCTTCTTTCCTCCTATGGACACTCATCCCTTGCCTCAATCTTGACAGGAATGGAGGTTTTATGTTGCAGAGCTTGCAATGAGGATTGTGGGTGATCCGCTCATCGGATTTTGGTTAATTTTTTTTGTTTAAAATTTGCTGTTAAACAAATGTGCAATTGGAATTTTTTGTGTATCTCTTACGGTTTTTGAGATAGAATTTGGATGTATTGTAATTTGCATATTTGAGATGATGAAAGGTGGCCCAGTTCCCAGTTCCTATTCATTCTCTGTATTGGAATTTGCGTAACTACATTGGTATCCAAGATAGGAAGGGGGTAACAGACTTTCGACTCACCCTGTAAATAGTCCAATTTCTGATTCCCGTTTTGAAGGATGAGCATTCTAGCATTCTGCCAATTTTTCAATGCTGAATATAAATAGGCATTAGACTCTAAATAGAAGCATCATTTCATAAGTCAGGGCAACGATTTTATTTTTTCTAAACATGCGGCAATACTGCATATACTACACACACGGACCAATGAATTAGAAACCCGTGGTGAATAACTGTACTGATATGTAAAGCGGGGTCACAAGTCAGAAACGATTGTGATATGCAAATGAATGCAATCATGTGAAGTACATGCTCATTCCAAGCTGCAGGCACAG
The DNA here is from genome assembly GCA_023313115.1 of Rhysida immarginata. Lineage (NCBI taxonomy): Eukaryota > Metazoa > Arthropoda > Chilopoda > Scolopendromorpha > Scolopendridae > Rhysida > Rhysida immarginata. Next base: position 43,606 of record JAHWFO010069718.1, on the reverse strand, counting down.
GGTAAGAACAAGCTGCAGCTGCTCAAGTTGAGCAAAATAGGGAAAACAGCAGACCTGTCTGAGTTCCAAAAAGGAGTTATTGTGGGAGCCCGTCTAGCTGGAGCTACGATTTCCAGGACAGTACAACTGACCAGTATCTCAAAAGGCCAGGTCTCCAAGGTGTTCAATGCGTGAAAAGAGTTGTCAAAACGGCAGAATTATGGATCAAAAACAATCAACACAGACAGGGACCGACGTCGTCTGAGACGGATTGCGGCAAAACCGAAGGTCTACTGCGGAGCAACTGACGGCAGACTTCAATGAAGGATCATCGCAACCCATCTCCTCCAGAACAATGTGCCAGAACACTTGAAGCGAATAGGGATGGGAAGTCGCATGCCAGTGAGGAAGCCCCTGGTGTCAGCAACAAACCGGAAAGTTAGCCTGCAGTGGTGTAAAGAACGGTGTGACTGGGCAGTAGACGACTGGAAAAGGTGATGTGGTCGGACGAGTCACGTTACACATTGTTTTGCACCGATGGCCGACAGAGAATTTGGCGGCAGCCCCATGAAGCGATGGACCCCTCATGTGTTGTGAACACAGTTCAAGCTGCAGGAGGAGGTGTCATGGTATGGGCCATGTTTTGTTGGTATGGCAAGGGTCCCCTGATATTCCTTGACAGTCGGGTGAAAGCCAAAGACTACCTGAACATTGTTGCAGATCAAGTCCATCCTGCAATGGTGCATTTGTACCCAAATGGTGACGGGTTCTTCATGGACGACAATGCTACTGTCCATAGAGCAAGAATTGTTCAGGAGTGGTTTTCTGAACATGACACCGAGTTGCAACATCTGCCGTGGCCAGCGGAAAGTCCGGATTTGAATCCGATCGAGAATGTTTGGAACATGTTCGAAAGAGACATTCGTCGAAGGCATCCGCTTCCGTCTACTCTGCAGGACCTGAAGGTCTCTCTGACAATGCATGGTCTGCGATTACCTTACCTGCATTTCAACACCTTGTAGAGTCCATGCCAAACCGCGTATGTTCTGTAATTACAGCCAAAGGAGGATCAATACCTTACTGAACGAAGGTTCTAATTCATTGACCGGTGTGTGTATAAAGGTCTTGAAATAGTTGGTCACAATCAGGGCTTGGTTTGGTCATAAAACTGAAAAAGTTCCCATAAACATTAGTCGGAAAAAAGCCCTGAAAAGTTAGGACGCATTTAATTATCGCCTTCGAAGAAAAAGTTTTGATGGTACGTACTACCAATGATTTTTCTACTACAGGTTGGAAAATCGCGTGACGTCACTATAGCAAAGTTTGGTCCTGTTTTTTTTTGCTCGCCAGATGGCGCAAAAGACAGTGTAGTAGGTAGATTTCTGATTCATCCTACAGGATTGGTAATAAAAATCTCTGAAATAATTTCAATTTAATCCATTTCATTATTTGATTTTCACCTCAACATTTTAAACTTTAATAAATAATTAATTTTGATCGTTATCATTAAACAGTGATTAAAAGCAGTTTTTATATGGACCATATCCTTGATATGCGCGCTCCAACTGCTGGTGTATTACTAAAACGCCAAAAGGTTTAAAAGTTATCATGTAATGCACTCTGTTGCCTTAGTAGTGGAGGAAAGGCATCTCCAAATATTACTTGGCATTCTTTTCCAACTAATAAAGAGCTAAGGAAACAATCTTCTAAGCTTTTTATAACATTCTAATACAGTACCCACATGATGACAATATCTCTTGAGCCTGCAAATGTAATTTATACTTGGAAAGCTTATAAAGGGCAACATTAAACATTTTAACTAAAACCAGACCAACGTTTCGATTAGATTTAATATACAATTACTTATATTATTATTATTATTATTATTATTATTATTATTATTATTATTATTATTATTATTATTCACCAGGTGACGTCTGGGTATCGGTCGTGTGTCGTGCAAGCTTCTATGGGTAAAAAAGGCGCGATAGGCTTTTGCACATCGTGTAATACTACCATTCATGCCCGTCTACCTTATATCGCCTGCACGGGCAGCTGTAAACTTTTATTTCACGCAAAATGTGTGAAGGTTTCGAAGAATGAAATTCTAACGATTAAAGCTACATGGCGTTGCACCGGGAAAGACTGTGCAGAAGCCACGTCGCATGAGGATCTCAACGAATCTGAGCCGGAGTTGAGCTTTAGTTGCTGCCTATTCTTGGAGATAAGTCGAGTAATCTTAATCAAACTCTTCGCGCTTTTGGACATCTTATTAATGTAGTTAAAGATTTTATAAATACTGCCAAAAAATTACAAGAGGAGAACAAAGCAATTAATGTTAAGCTTGATAAAGTGATAACTTTGCTTAATTCGAGCGGAGGACCTCCCCCGCTTGAAAATGGCGAATCTGCTGCTACAACAAGCAATAAGATGAAAAGTGATAATGCTATGCAGCAAAGGTTGGAGAATGTAGGCAGCGTTTCTCTTAGTCAGGGCGATGTAGGAAAGACTAGTCAGGTGAACCCGTCGAAGAGGGATTCCGGGGTTTTTATCGACACGAGGATTGAATGGCATCTTTCACCTCGTCGTCAGAACGCAACTCATGTCCCTTAAGGTGTTATTTCTTCTTTGGGAAGTGGTGAAAGTTGCAAGGTGCAAAGCCTTTCTTCTTTGAACTGCAGTTTTCCATCTTTAACTGTAGGCGCTATAACGCCTCTTGTGCGTGGCGATCATGTTCGGGCGGGCGTTATCGTGCTGCAGAAGAGGATCCAAAGCTGCCATTCAATCCTGGTCTCGACAACAACCCCGGAATTCCTCTCCGACAGCTTCGCCCGACTAATCACGCGTTGACGCACTGCGTGGAAAGGGATGAGGACTATGCCGAAAAGTGAATAGTGCATTACATAGAGGACAAATGTAAGTATCAGATACAAAAAGAATTTTGAAAATCAGTAAACAAATAAAAAGTTACAGCCATGGAGGCATTACTTTTCGTCCAACCCTCGTAAAGGCCTTTTTGTGTATCATTTTCTTTTTTATTTATTTAAAAATATTCTTAAAAGCTGACTTATTAACACTATACGTAAAATAAGAACTATTTCATCGGAGTGTTCAGGGCCTTCAGCCGGCGAAAGCCACGTGCATTTATTTTGATGGGGTGCATAGTTAAATAAAAGTTGATATAATGCATTTTTAAATTCTTTTTGAAATTACCTTATAAAAAAATACTTCTTCCATAAGATAATCACTCCTAAGTTTCTCCCATAATAAATCCACGTCGACATCTTCATGGTCTAAAACATCGAGGATATCATCTACTTTTGAAGGGTCCAAGACATTTGGTAATGGCAATGGAGAATCTTTTTGCTGGAATGCTGTTTTGTTTGACTTTTCCCAAAGTTTTTTCTTATAGTCCATATAACCCTTTGACAGTAGGTTGCACATAGTGAACGAAGGTGTTTCAATTGTTTCTTCATCTATTAACAGCCAATCTGTTTTCAGTGGATAGGAAAGATAATGAACGAATCTGTCGTAAGTCTGATAAGAGCAGGCTACAAAACTGAATAATATGACGACAAGCCAGAATATTCTCACAATAATAAATCCATCTGAGTTCGCAATGTATGTGTATCCTGGAATATTGATGCCACTACTTTCTTTATGTAATCGATCGTACTCCTTCACCATACGACGAATTCTTTCTAGCCGATATTTGGCCAATTTTAAAGATTTCATGTTTCGGGGCATCATTATTTGGCGACCTTAATGACAAATAGAGAAGTAAAATAAAACATTCTTATTTTTATATAAGTTAAAACGTCATAAAAATCGTATAAAATAAATAAATACACTACAGTTTCCGAAAATTGCAACACCATGAAATTTCTAATAATGACATATACAAGGTGAACAGCGATAACTTCAGAGGGCGATTCCTCACAAGAAAAATAACAAAGTTCATATCAATGTATGTCCGGGAATGCATATTTTCCATGTAAATGGTAATAATTATATGCTTGACGTGATGCCCCCAAGACTGTTTTCTGTTGCGGGGATACTTTTAAGTGATCACCGTGGTGCAGAATTACAATGGTCCAGTATTCATATCAAGAACAAGCCGAGATAGGAATGGTTGAGAGACCGCACATGTGTACCAAGAAAAATACCCCAACAGACAGCGCCACCCGAATCACAAAACGTTTGCAACCATCTTTCGGCGTTTGTGGAGAAGGGGTCCTTTGATGGAAGAGGCGAAATACCACTTCCAACATCTTTTGCAACGTTGACACAATTACTGCCACAGTAATGTCATATTCTGTACTAATTGCTCTATTACAGACAAACCGTCTATTTCCGGACATATTCATCAAAAACGTTTGTTCCTTTTCTGGTCAGGAATCGCCTCCTGAAGTTTTTCCCTATTGTTTTAGTTCACCCTGTATAAATGGTTACTGATTCAGAACCATACATCAATATAATAGGTCAAATATTAGTAGTTTGTGAAGCCCCGTGACTCACAAAAAAGAGGCGTTGGTTGTATTTCTGGGGAAGTGCGTACTAGGCTGCTTGTATGCGATTTAACAGTTCATTGAGAATGGCTGCTGGAGGACTGGCCCTCATGTACAATAGGCGACACGTCTGGCGAACGTGCAATCCAGGGAAGAAGCGGTATCTGCCGCGAAGAAGGCTTGAACATTCTTGGCAGCAAGTGGATTGGCATTATCTGTCTGGAATATAGCGTCAGGAATGCGCTAAAATAAAAGTCAATCCTTTATGAAGCACCGTGCACATAACTTTACTCGTATAGAGGTTGCTCTTGAAAGTGACCGCAATTCGAAGCAGCTGACTTAGCTAAAGATACTCAATGGCGTTTCATACCACCACACTTACGCTCGGCCAGTTTGACATTGTATAATGAGCCCATTTTGCCTGAGGCATCGAAAGTGTCTAGGTCAAAAGAATCTGCTCCAAAGGAAAATAAATGTAAATAATTCTGTGCAGCGTACGCCATCGAGTATAGTTGCGTTAACACTGGTTATGAAACTGAACGGTCGGTCACTGCTATGGGATAGAGATGTTTCTCATCCTATTGTGTCGTCAATTCCGTAGTCCCTGACATTAGCCCGTCAAATACGTTCCGATTTACTTTACTCCACTATTCGACATTAGCCTGACTGTTGTGGCATTACGTTCCATACGAGCAGCAATATTACGGCGCGACAATCCACGTTCACGCAGGCCGAAAATTCGCCCGTATTTATACTACATATACAGGGACATTATTTCAGGAAATGTATTCACCATATGTCGACAACAAAAGCCTTTATTACAACATCGGTCCGAGTTATGTCCTTCAAAGCAGTGATATTTACCGAAAATTTGTTTTTATCCCACAGATGGTTGTATTGATATTTGTATTGTGTGACATGTAATCAAGTCATGGGCTAGCAGATGTGCACTTCATATACGATCAGATGGACAACAATACTGTGGAGGTTCGTCGTTTTTACCAGGAGAAGTACGCGCTACGAAGATATCCAGATCGGAAGATAGTTGAATGTATTCATAGTCGCCTCTGTGAACATGAGAAGGGTTCCTGATCCAATAGATAGATAGAGGTAGGCCAATTGCTTGGCCTCCATGAACAACAATCATTTTTGCTTGTAGGGCCATTTAAAATCATTGGTGCATTCCTCTCCTGTCTTGGAAACCCTTCGGAATCGAATTCTGGCAGATTATAAGAAAATACGTAATAATCCAGAAATTCGTAGGGCTATGATACGCTGACGTGAGGCCTGTATTCTCGTAGAGGATGGACATTTCAAACATCTCCTTTAGGGAAATCTGTAAAGGTGTCATAGATATACCTTCGTAATTCGGAAAGCATGCATTTCCGAACCCATGATGTAATAAACGTTTTTTTGTTGTCTATATATTCATGAAATAAAAACTTATTGACGTCGACGAGATACTGTGACTCTTGAAGTAAATAAACAGCTTGCTGACCACGAGGCACAATTTGTTTGGCCTTTCTCCTCAACAGCCTTCTATTTATACGCCTGAAAATGTAGGATAATTCAAAACGCCGCTAGGCCCCATGCAAACGAACCATTTTACCATTTTACCATTTTACCATTTTTTACTTATTATACACTGAAATGCCAGAAATCATGTCCGGAGAAATGCATATCATACCTAACTAACATATTTGATATCGTAGAGGATTTCCTTTTGCCCGGCGAAGTGCAGCGACTCTCTCTACACGGCATTGGCTCTACCGTCTGTCCGTCCGTCTGTCTGTTAGTGCTCTAGCGGTTGAGCGCTTCTGAATTTTCGACTTCCGTTTTCGCCATTCGACAACTTAAAAAAACGAAAGACTGAGTTCGTTGGTGGAAAAAATCGGTGAACTACTTCCGGTTCTAAAAGTCACAAATAACAGAAGTTCCCTGAAGAGATATTCAGCCATGCAGTCTCGGTAGCCGCACATAATTGCGTGAGAACTGCAGGTTGCAGGCTCTTTGTGCACATTAGACAATATCCCAAATAAGTTCGATGGGGTTCATATCCGGCAATCTAGGTGGCCAATTATTGACGTTCGAATTATTTGGAATGCTCCTCAAACCAATCGCGAGTATTGTTGGGCCGGTGATAAGGCGCATTATCAGACCTTCTGAAGCACCCCATCATTATTAGGGCATTCAGACCACGGAGTGCTGCAAACGGTAAAAATAAACAGCTGGACATAACAATTCCCAGTCAATAGTAGGCATAACTTGATCAGAGGACCCAAACCCTGTCATGTAAACACGCCCCACACCACGGCCATCACCAGCTTGCAAAGTGCCTTCCTAACAATTTGGATCCATGGCGTTATGGAGTCTATGTCATACTCAAACCTTATCATAAATTTGCACCAACTTGAATCATGCTATGTGTTTCCAGTCATCTAAGATCAAATGAATATTTTCACGAGCCCTAGCAAGACGCAGCTTACGAGGTGTGCTGTGAGTAAAGGCACTCTTGCCGGTCTCGGCTGCTATATCTCATTAGTGCCAAATGTCGCTGCACTTACCTCATAGACACTTTCTAGTAAGTCCCTCATTGAATGTGGGTGTTAAGAATGTCTACTCTATCCTGGTCACGAGCATTTAGCGGCCATGGTCAGCCGCTGCGCAGTCCATGGGCTAAGATAATGCCTGAAATGAGGTACTCTCTGTACATCCTTGTCACTGTGGATCAAGGAATGTTTAATGCCCGCACCACTTCAGAAATGGAATGTCCCATGCATCTAGCTCCAACTATCTAACTCTGATAATTCTTGTCGTGTAGCCAAAATCAAGTTACAAGACGTTTCAGACGACTGCTAATAGCATAATAGACAGCACTGACATCGCTTATTGACATTTTAGGCGATGCAAGCGAAATCTGAAAATTTGCATACAATGTTTCCATGATTTTTGGCACTTCATTATACATCGCCTTGCAGCGCATGTAAGCTTCAAAGGTGTTGCAGTTTTCACAAAGAGCAAGTTAATATTTCTTGAATCTTCCAGTATTGCTATGAAAACAATAGAAAATAGAGAACTTTAGAAATGATAATTTAAAAAAAAAATCAATACCGACTACTCTATTGGAACACAATTTTTTCCTTCATAATTGCTACTGACGCAATGAAAAATCATTTCCGCTAAACGTTTGTTTTTTAGTATTTGTCATAAGCGCTATATGTAGTGAAAGATGAGAGAGAAATCGAATTTAAGTGTCTTAGGAGTATCTTCCGAAAATTCAACTATTATTGTTTTTTCCCATTTTATTTCATTAATTAAGAAAAAGTAGCTTATGATGAAAATCCTCTACATAGTATAAATTTAATTCTAACAAATACCAGGTACCTCCAGAAAGTAAGTTCCATTTGGTAGTACAAAAAAAAGAGCAAGCATGCACTCAGAAAAAAAATTATTACAAAAAATCTTCATACCTTGAGCTATTTATCTACAAAGCTCTCATCATTTTGCCGTTAAGGCACTCCGGTGCACAAGTTTTGTATCCCTCTTCATAAAAAGTTTCCACCTGTGATATCAATCACAGAGTGACAGCTTCTTTTACCCCATCATCATTGTTGAATTTCTGACTGCCAAGGAACGACTTCAAGTACAAAAAGAGATGAAAGTATCTAGGCAAAAGCGGCTAGAAGTTCAGCGAATGTGTAATTACAGATTGATATCACAGGCGGCAACTGTTGAGGCTGTTATAATTGAACGATTTTGACCTTCAGCTTCTCTTCGAGACTCTGTTCTTACACCATTTCTTGTGTTCTTTGTGATGTCCCTTTGTATGGAGAGTGGCGCGACATCGCACTGTTCATTAACAAAGATCTGCGAAGCATATCAAAGGCCTCTCAGCTTTGTAGGTCGACCCTTTCCAAAGCATCTTTTAAGGAATCCAAATTATACAAGTGTAAGGGACAGGCTTTGGGAACTTATCCGGGACGGATGAAAATGAGATATCTTGAATCCGGTTCCTGTTTCTTTTTCTCCATAGTAGGCCAGTGCAGAATGTCCGGTGCGATTCTACACCTTATCCATGTGGATGTCTTCGTTGAGCGCTGGACCGTAGAGATACGGAATTTCTCTGTCGAAAGTAGGCCGAATTGACTTTAAAGTCTATCGTGCGCAACTTAAGGTTACCAAGAGTACAATATGCAGCTGCAACAATAAACCCTTCGGAATACTTCTCCTTGCATTGACTGATGAAAGTAGCTCGTCCTTGGCATCTTTGTGATGGTAATGAATAGCTCGCGGCTTACTGGTATACCCAAACTTCATCTACGTTAACCACCCATTGCAATCTATCATGTACAAGGTATCGTAAAGTTTTCTGGCGTTGGTGAAGCGTTTACGGACGTCCCTATCTGTCAGATGACGACCACGCGCCTGATGCTGAACAATGCAGTTTTTTAGAATAAGTTTTCTCGAATAATGCGTCAGAGTCTTCTTTGAGACATTTTCAGCTTCTTGGTCATGTGGCGTTTTGTATGTGGGTTTTCTAATATTGACATAGTTCGAACTCTGTGCTTGTTGACGGTGTTACGGGTAGTCTCGTTCGGTTTCTGGTTCTTTTTTCATTAACACCCCTGCCATGTTTATTCCTTTGAATAACAAGATGGTACCTTTACTTAAAACGAAACCTTGCTTCTTGAACTTCTTATTAGGGAGTCACTGAAACCTGTGTTGGAAAATGCGCGTATGTACCCTTCCTAAAACGTGTTCAATTTTGCCCCATTTTATGCTTAACCTTTGTTTGCTAACTGCGTAGAAGTATTCCACAGTATACGGGTTTAAAGGCGCGTGCAATCGTCACGCATAATGTATCCACGATAAATCGTGCAAGAAGTTCAAAATCGTTCATTGTCAACTGCTTAAGTCTTTGTAAATCACTGTGCAAGTTCTTCTACCCTCTTCTCTTTTATGGTAGCAGTTGTTATTGTTTCGGTTTTATTTTTGAGATAAGCAGACCTTTAACCTAACCATAACTGATCTCTACAATATAAACACTCGATATCTACATTCTCAAAATCATCTTCATTAGGTCTTATCGACCCTCAAAACGCACCGTAAAGTTGCCCATTGCCGAGTTCATTCATATTTCATTACCTACCACTAACTTGGGATCTAAAGACGGCTCTATGAGCCTTTTGCAAGCTCTTTATTTTGTTGTGTTACACCTTTGCTTTCTTCTTTCTTTACCTGTTTCGCCTTGCTTATTCGATTATTTGCTGTTATCTTATTGCACGTCTTTCCTTCCGAATCATCTCCAGCACTGACTTAATACCCTCGTTAGAAGTCGAAGGAACTTCAATATAACTACAATGGCCAATCAAATCGAAAATGTGTTTAAGATTTTATTGGTCTATTGTACTAGAGAATCCTTTCTCCCAAAAATTATTTTAAAAACCCAACACATTAAATTTAAGGAATAGACAAAAAGGTACAAAAAATTAAAATTTATGATTTACTATAAAATCACAATCAAAATTAAAGCTAAAACCAACCTTCCCCCCAGAAAAACGCAATGTAACTGAGATTACATAAAATTTTACGAGAAAAAAATTCCATGAAGAAATAGTGTCCCATCAGTCCACGATGAAGTTGACCAACAACTTACACAAAGTGTAATGCGGGGCGAACACGTAGCGATTTAGTCAACAGAAAACCCTTGATCTAGTCAACAGTGACTGTTTTCGCTTGACTAAGTTGGGTGAAACGAAGAAATCGCCGTTGACTCTAGTCAATGCAAAATTTCCTTTGACTAGATCAACGACAACGTAGTCAAGCGATAGCAGCCAATCAGAATGCGTTACAGAATACGTCATCACTGAGATTATGGCGACGAGACGTGGTTTCAGTTACACTGGATTTAACTTTAACTTTCCTTGCGCATGCGCTGCAAGAATTTGCGTGACATGTATGTAATCACAATTGAGGATTCGAGATCACGTTTTCGCGCGGTAACTAAGATTGTCGTTGACTTAGTCAAACGAAACTTAGTCAACCGCCTGATTAAATCGCTACGTGTTCGCCCCGCTTAAGGAAGACATTTTTGCTCACTAAGAATATCATTTGGAGCAGAAAATTTCCATACAGTTCACTGCCTTAACAGGCTTAATTCCAACGAAGATATTGAGAAGGATGACACAGATGGAGGGCGGTCGAACTCCCGTTGATGCATTTGATTAAAAAAGATGATAATGAAAGCAAGTCTGTCCACGGCCATTCTGCATCGACTTCAATGCAAGAGCAAGAAACTGAAGTGAGAACTGGAGTCGATCGTCACATTGTGGAAGCATCTGCTGCACAAGTGAAATTTTGTACAGATAATATCGAAGAATATTCCCCATGATCTTATAAACAGTTGGACATGGTATACGTCGGACACTGGTACTGCCATAGGAATTTGCAGCTCTGTCCTCTTCCACCTGAAGCGAAACCTCTTCTAATGTTACGTTCACCCTGGGCTGGCAAGGCGGTGAAGCATCTTTTTCTGCCTCCCCCCTCCTGCCTCCTCTACCGTCCGCGCGAGTGGTCTCCACTGGACTGGTACGAGAGAAGCGGTAAGGGAAGAGAAATATAATGGCGGTGTCGTTTCGCTGTTAAGAAAAGAAAGTCCATAGAAATATTTACTATCCGCACAATCGCGCAATGACTGATTCCGCAAACTGAATTGCCACGATTCCTGTAACCGGCCGGGGGGGAAACCAACTGCCCACTGTACGAAATAGGTTGGGATATATGTCAGTAATTTGCCCCCGGAGGGGCGAGAGTGGGACTTGCGTTTGCGATTGCGCGGATAGTAAAAATTAACCAGTTCAACTATAATTAAAAGTTGAGAAAGCATAATTAAAACACAACAAAACAGAGTATACAAATAACACTCTACTTTTATTTTTATTTGTTCAGTGTGAAGAAATGGCATATTTTTCTATATTTATAAAAAGTCATCAAGAAGTCCAATTTTACTTGTCAGCGCTGGAAGTGTTAAATCGTCTCCCGACGAGATATGGTATTGCGCATAAAGAAAGAGTTCCTAAATAAATTGGATTTTTCATTTATTATTATCATGATTGTTATTATTACTTATTAATATTACAGTTCTATATCAAGTTATTTATTTTATGAATAATAATTAGCAAGCAGTATTAAAATTCAGTTACAAATGAATTGGCGCATGCTCGACTAATAGGTGCATTATTTCATTTATAATTATAATTTCATTTATAAATAACTTCATATAGAAGAGTAATACTAATAAGTAATAATGAAAATCATAATAATTATAAATAAAAAATCCAATTTATTTAGGAACTCTTTCTTTATACACTGAGTGAGCATATTATTATGACCACCCTGCCAGTATCTCGTTGGACCACCTTTTGCCTTTAATACTGCGGTGATTCTTCGTGGCATTGATTCCACGAGATGTTGAAAGGTGGTGGGAGGAATCTGACACCATGCCTGATGGATAGCACTGCCTAGTTGTGCTAGATTGGACGGTGGTGGATCCAGCCGTCTGATGGTTAGTTCGACTTCGTCCCACAAATGCTCAATTGGAGTGAGATCTGCGGATTGTGGGGGCCACCGAAGTAAGGTAAGGTCCCCCTCATGTTCCTGGAACCACTCCTGCACAATACGAGCTCTGTGGCATGGCACATTGTCTTGCTGGAAGTAGTCATCTCCATTGGGGTACGCCATCAACATGGCAGGGTGGATTTGATCGGCGACGATACGGAGGTGTGCTGTACCATCCAGACATTGGTCAATACGTATTAACGGACCCCACGCATGCCAGGAAAACATTCCCCAGACCATAACACTGCCCGCACAGAACTCATGAATGCGGGGTCCATGCTTTCGTGCTGTTTCCGCCAGATTCTCACGCGGCCGTCTGCATGATATAACTGTAATCGTGACTCGTCAGACCACATTATTTGTTTCCACTGCTCGATAGTCCAGTCCTTGTGCTCCTGAGCGAATTGGAGTCGTGTCCGCTTGTTGGCTGCAGACAGCAAAGGTGTGCGGACAGGTCTTCGACTTCCGTATCCCATGCGATGCAGTATGCGGCGGACAGTGCATTCAGAGACCGTTTTGGAGGACCCCTGATTAAGGTCAGCAAGTGATATGATGCACAGTTGCCCTTCTGTTAACCTTTACCACTCGTGACAGTCTTCGTTCTGTCTGATCATCAACCATCCGTGGGCGGCCACAACGCTAACGTTCAGACCTCGTCTTCCGGCTAACCATCCAGTTTTTAAATACTTTAACGACGGCTGTTCTTGAGCACCCCACAAATGCTGCTGTTTCGCTGATACTCGCTCCATAGCTCCGAGCACCTACAATCATCCCGCGTTCGAAGGCTGTTAAATCGCGTCGTTTACCCATATTTGAAGAATGGAACACGTCTACTGTTGTCGACGACGTGTTGGCGCTTTCCTTTTTATATTGGTCCGGTCCGCTAGCAACATTGTGGCGACGTCCGTGCGCGCATTTGCATAAACATGTCAAGTGGTCATAATAATATGCTCACTCAGTGTGTTTATGTGCAGTAACATATCTTATCGCGAGACGATTTACACACCGTAAGACTTCCAAGATTGCCAAGTAAAATTGGAACAGAGTATAGTTTTGAATTTCATTGTCGCCAACATCGATCGGCAATATTTCCAGTCGAAGCGATCGAAAACCAAATTCGTGATCACGTTTCTGTTCTAAAACTTGCTAATTTCCAACTGAATTGTCCAAATAAAGTTTAATCAAACATATCTATTTAACGATGTAAAAAAAAGCTGGAGAGTTCATTCTCTTTATTCTATTCACTAAAATTGTGCTCCGCCATAATTCTTTTTTGATCAGCTGTTCCAGTAGTCGACCATGTTTGGATGAAGCGGCAACGGGGAGAAGTTGAACACATTTCAACTTTACCGCCTCGCATATTTGCCAGTCGCGGCACTGGACTTGACCTATTTTACAGAATAGGTATACAGGAATCAATGACGTACTGTGGGGGAAAATGGAAAGCGGTCACGTGATCGCGATCGACCTGCTTGCAGCAGTTGCCATGTGTATATATCACACAAAAGCATTGAAATGAGTAGCAGGTAATATTCGTCTTCGCATTTTTTGGAGAATATGTGAATATTTACGATAAAAGAGACTGAATACAGACAGGTAGGTAATTATTCACAAACATGTTTATAATATAATAGGTGAATAATATTATTTAAAAATAGATAAAATTTATTTAAAATCATTTCAGTGATTGCAGAAAACAGTTCACTACAGAAGAACCAGACTACAGGTTGGAAAATATTCATAAATATGTTTATATTGTTAATATAAAAACGAATAATATTGCTTAAAACTGGATAACATTATTTAAAGGTATACTTACCGGGTGTCCCAAAAATGACTGATGGATTTTGAAAATCAATAAAAAAAAAAAGACGGAATGCGATAGATATGTATCATTTGCAGCCTTATGTTTAGGAAATCAGGGAATTTTATCCCACCAAATATCAAATTTAGTTAACATTTTCATCCACAGGTGGCGCTGAAAACTATGAAAAAAAAACAAACGGTATGAAAGTGTTGCAAGGACTGTTGCAAAAAACTAAACAATGACATTTTCAATGTAACCCCCATTTGAAAAAACCATTTTGGTAGAGCGGACTTGTTACAGATCGCCTACAGCACCATCTCTTGGTAGAAATGTTAACTAAATTTGAAATTTGGTGGGATAAAATTCCCTGATTTCCTAAGCCTAAGGCTGCAAACGATACATATCTATCGCATTCGGTCTTTTTTTATTTTTTTTCAAAATCCATCAATCATTTTTGGGACACCCGGTACTTACTTACTTTTCAAACTCGCTTATCCGTTAGGGTCGCGGGAGCAGCAGCCCTATGGAGGATCTCCAGCGAACGCGATCTTCCGCCATCAGGTGCATGTCCTCCCTGGTAATACCCAAGCGACTCGAACCCAGATTCTCCATGTAATCTAGCCACCTGGTTCTAGGCCGACCCCTTGGTCTCTTACCCACTGGCTTGGAAAATAACAACTGCCTAGGAAGACCAGTTTGCGGCATCCGTATCACGTGGCCATACCAGCGCAACTGAGATCTCTCAATGCGGAGAAGTAGCGGCTCAACACCTAAAGACTCCCTTATTGTGCTGCTGTGCACTCTATCTAGTAGGGTAATACCTGCCACATCTCTCAGAAATCTCATTTTGGCCGCTTGTACCCGCGCTCGCACTCTTTCGGTCATTACCCAAGCCTCATGACCATAGGTGACAATGGGGACAAAGATAGATTTGAAGACGGAGAGCTTGGTTTTGTTAACCAGCTCGCGTTTCGTTACCACGGATCGCCACAGTTCGCGTCTGACACAGCTTGCTGCACCGATCCGAGCATCCAATTCTTTCTCCTGCCGTACATCACTCGTGAATGCAATCCCGAGATACTTGAATTTCTCCACCTGTCTCAATGAGGCTCCCCTAACATGGAGAGCGCACTGAGCAGGCTGTCTTGAAAGGACCAGAACCTCGGTTTTAGCCATACTGATCTTCATCCCAGCTTCTTCACATTTGGCTGCAAACCGGCCTAGTGCATGCTGAAGGTCCGTGCGAGAAGATCCAAGGAGGACAAGGTCGTCAGCAAAGAGCAACCTCTCCACCAGGCAGTCACCCACACAAACACGCTCATCGCCTCGGCTGCCCTTGTCTATCTAGTCCATAAAGATAATGAACAAGAGGGGCGACAGTACGCACCATTGGCGGAGTCCAACACCCACGGTGAACGGTCTTGACTTAATGCCATTTATCCGGACACATATATCAGAGCTTTCGTACAGAGACATGATAACAACCAGTAATTGCCCATTCACTCCATACTCTTGCATCACTTGCCAGAGCTTCTTCCGAGGAACTCTGTCATATGCTTTTTCGAGGTCTACAAAGCAAGAGACCTCTTTTGCATACTCCCTGGATATCTCAAAGATTTTCCTTAGAGCTAAGATGTGATCCGTCGTGCTTCGGCCAGGTCGGAAACCACACTGCTCCCCCGACAGTTTGGAGTCGACTATTTTCCGACTTCCCTTCTCCAGACACTTAGCGTACTCTTTCCCAGGAATGCTGAGCAAAGAGATGCCTCGATAGTTGTTGCGATCTCTATGATCTCCCTTTTTGAAGATAGGGATCACAATTCCTGTCTGCCATTGCTTAGGGGCCTATCCAGATATCCAAGCAACCTGACACACTCGAGTCAGCCACAGGATACCATCCTGATTTAAGGCCTTTAACATCTCGGATCGGATTTCATCATCACCTGCAGCTTTGTCAGTCTTCAGGGGCTTAATGGCCCATCTGACTTCTGCTTCAGTGATACTACCATGACTACTCTCCGCTCCAAGGTGCACCTCATGTGCCTCAGTTGTTGCTGTCACCGGATTAAGAAGAGATGCAAAGTATTCCTTCCACCTATGCAACACGCTCTCCTCCGTTTTCAGAAGCCTCCCATCTGAACTCTTAATAGTTTGTGATGAAAGAGACTTCTTTCCACGGAGGCAGCGCACGGTCTGCCAGAATACCTTGTTTGCCGAACCATAGTCTGCCTTCAATTCCTCCCCGAACTTCTCCCAGGCCTTGGCTTTAGCTGTTGATACTGTCTTTGCTGCTGCTTTTCGCGCCTCAGTGTACCGCACTCGACTCGAAGTTGACTTATTTGCAAGCCATAGCAAATAGGCTTCCTTCTTTGCCTTGACAGCTTCTTGGACTTCACCGTTCCACCACGCAGTCCTTTTCTCACCGCCCTGCGCCACACTCAGCCGCTTACGACCACAGCACAATGCAGCCGAAGTAATCACAGCAGTTTTAAACAACTGCCACTCCTCTTCAACAGTACCATGATCACTGGGTAGTTCTTTGAAACTTGAAGATATGTTATCTGCAAAGGTCTTCCTCACAGCCTTATCCTCCAATGCCTCCCATTTGATGCGCCAAGTTTGTCTGAACCTAGTATTTCGCTTGGTTGGCATGGGTTCAGAGAACCGCAAAGTGCAGATAACAAGGTGGTGATCAGTTGATAGTTCTGCCCCCTCTTCTCGCACGAGTATCCAACACTGATCGAAATAAGTCGGCTGAATTGATTACAAAATCAATCAGTGACTTCTGGTCCATTGCATCCCTGTACCAGTTATACTTATGGACATCGCTGTGCTGGAAGAAGGTGTTTGTAATGGTAAGTCCACTGTTGCAACAGAAATCCAAAAAGCACCTCCCATTCGCATTTAAATCGGGGTCACCCTTCCTCCCAATCACGCCTTTCCACGTTTGGTCATCAGCCCCTACGAGTGCATTGAAGTCGCCCACCAGGATGACAGAATCTGCACTCCCTCTCCTGCTAAGAGCAGCATCAACTTCATCTAGAAAAAGTGGGTACTCTGTGACTGCATTCGGACCATATGCAACGAACAGAGAGAGAAACCGTTTCCCTATCTGAAGCCTCAGGAGACACAGTCTTCCACCTAAGGGGGTCCAATCTGCAACATAATCTGCCAGCCGGGGACTTGTGAGTATCCCCACTCCCGCCTGGGCAGTCATGTTAGGGTCGACACCAGAGTAGAAAAGCTTCCACCCTCCTTAGGTGGAAGACTGTGTCTCTAGAACCCGGACGTTTCGTAGAGGTAATACTTATGATATCCAGTCGATACCGTTTGGCTTCCTCCACTAACTCTGATTCCTTTCCTGTCATGGAGAATACGTTCCAAGTGCCGATTGACAGCACCCGATCCCGTTGTCGCTTAACCCGTTTCTCGTCCTGGGTAAAGGCATGCGCTGCCCCCGACCGTTTCCCCAAGCGCATAGCGAGTGCACTGGTGGGGCTTCTCGGAGGCATTGCTCCGAGATAACAGCCGGGAGACTGTCGACTATTTTTCGAACGAGAGCCTCTGCCTAACTCCCGAACGCGGGTGACTTTAACCTGCGCCACACCCGATGCAGTATGTTTGTTTGGATACTCTTCGTCTCACTTCTCAACCATGACCTTTCTGGTAAGGGTGACCCTAAAGTAGCCGTGGTACAACCAGTATAGCTCACAGAATCCCTGAAGCACCCAAACCCCTGACCCACGGTAAGGGTGCATCCACTCAGGGGATTTAAAGGTGTTGTCATTTAAATTGCTTGCAGAAAGCTTTAATATCATTTAAAAATAGATTAAAATTATTTAAAGGTTTCATCATTTAAAGTGCTTGCAGAGAAGCAATTTACAATAACAAAAAGTTCAGTATAAATATGTTTATATGAACGGGGCCCATGCGCAGTTTGCGCGGTAATCAGTTTTATCAAATTCAATTCATTCAAATTTTTTTGTTTGATGAACTCACATTTTCTCCTTTATTATAGTTTTGTGATTGATTGATGTAAAAATTGTTGCTCAGACAACAATGGTCAGGTGACTTTTCAGTTCCGGCGTATGCTTTAAGTGAGCGCCAACAATGTTTAAACGTGAAACAACAATGCAAAACTGTTTCCATGACGAACTCACATGTTCTCCTTTATTTATAGTTGGACGGATTGTTAATGTAAAATTAGATACAGCAATATCAATTAAAAATGGATTAAAATTATTTAAAGCGTTCATCATTTAAAGTGCTTGCTTGCAGAGAAGCAATTTACAATAAAAAAAAAGTTCAGTATAAATATGGAAAAATTAGCAAACATGTTTATATTGTTAATGTAACGCAATGATCAATGGAGAGTAACAAGGCAAATAGCTTATTGTGCGACCCCATGGCAACAAAACGGTAGCAAACATTTTGAAAACATAATTAATTAGCTTTTATGGTAATCAAAGTAACTTTTAAATGCAACCTAACCAATAAAAATAATCATAACTGATTTTTGTTGTTTCCATTTTTCCGAAAAGAAGTGAAAACATGCAAGGGTATAGCTTTAATTAAAAGGGTATAGGTTAGTAGAACTTAAAAAGTGAAAGAGACAGAGACATCATGTTTTTTCAATGAGAGCTGTAATATTATAATTTTGTATGAGTTTTGAAAAAAGTACCTTAATTGGTGTTTCTTTTTTTTGTTTTTTTTAGATATCGACAGAAATGTGAAAAAAGGTTGGGTTTTTTTTATTCAATTTTTTTCACGTAAATTGCAGTATTTTTTTTTATTTTATTTGTATTAATTTGAAATTAATATTTCCCCTGACAGTAGATTCCATAGGCATCTTAACAAAAATAGAAATATGACTATAAGATTGATAGTTTAAGAACCGCAGTGAAATTTATAAAGGACGAGAACGTTTTCAAGAAAAAAAAATCGAGCTTCTATTAAAACTTGTCAAGATAGTTTACACAATACGCACTAGCGTTTTCTGTCAATAAAATAATGTCATCTATCTGTCTCTTTAAGCTCTACACATTTTTTGGATATAATAATACGCATTATCCAAATTATATCACATTAGGCTAGTAGATTGTAATTTTCTGTATTTTTAAAATAATAGTAATTTAAAATACTTTTCATTGTAATCGATGTGTTTTTTTGTATATATTTTTTTTTATTATTTAATATATATTAATACAGAATGCTTTATTAAACATCAAAATACACGCGAGAGGCAATGTTAACATATAGAGATCATAAACTTAAGAATAAAATAAAACTCTTTTTCCACAACGAAACAGGAATTGAACAAACATAAAAAGAAAAAGACCGAAAATAAAATGAAAAAATATAATTTGAGTCTGTAAGCGCTTTTCGAAAGCTTTGCTTTCATCATTCAGCAGCCAAATGTATTACTTCGGCTGCATTGTGCTGTCTCTTCAGATAGCTCATCAATAGGAAGAAATGCTTCTTTTAAAATAATTGGACCATGGATCAATATTTTGTGGACGGAAGATGGCATGTAGCACCAGTTGTACAGGGTGATTCAGTCAATTTCTGACCATTTCAGTACTATGATTTATTGACCCATTAATGTTTACAAACTTAGCATTTCAGTATGATATTTTAGGCAGTTCGGAGTTTTTATTCCAGTGGAAAAGTCTTGATGATATGCTCAATGTGGCCACCACGAACGTTTTGAACTGCTCGCAGCCGAATGGTAACTCTATCCAGGATTTCTGCATAGTGAACACACTGTCTTTAAGGAACCCCCAGAGATAAAAATCACATGGGTTTAGGACAGGACTCGTAGGGGGCCAAAGAAAGCCACCCCCGAATCGATCTGGAAACCTGTTTGAAATGACACGATTTCCGAATTTCTGATTGAGAAAGTCTAGCACTTCATTAGTGGTGTGAGGCCTAGCCCCATCCTGTTGAGACCATTGATGACGAAGCGGTTTCGACATCGCAGCTCGGGGATGAAGAAGGTTTCCAACATGGAAGAAGGCCTCATCTGACACCCACAGGTTGTCCACAATGTCCTGATTGGCTTCCATTTCTGCTCCAAACTCCATCGCAAATTGTTGTCGCTTCTGTATTCCAGTGTCTGTTAACTCCTGATAAACATGGATCTTATAAGGGAACAGGTGTAAATCCTTTCTCAAAATTCGCCACGTCGTGGTATACGACAGCCCTTCTTCAATGGATAGGCGGCGAACAGATTTTTTGGTAGGGGAATCGACCAACCTTGTGCGAACATTTTCGACAACTTCGGCCGTTCGAACACGAGCTTCACTCCCGCCTTTTTTCTTGTCTTTAACACATCCAGTGGCACGAAATTGCTTGACAAAATCAATGATTGCTTGCCTGCCTTGTGCGTCTCGACACTTATACTCCTTCCGGAACTTTCTTTGCACGGTTACAAGTGATTTTGACTCGAAATACCATTCGACAGCCTTGCATTTCTGGTCTGTTGATAAAGCGGGCGCCATTTTTCAACAGTACGATTTTCACGCAGCGCCGTTGCAACAATACAAACTCCAACTATTTAGAAATTCGATATGGCGCTCATATTCTTTCAATCCCTAATGCGCGTCATTCGAGTGAAATGGTCAGAAATTGACTGAATCACCCTGTATAATGAAACTTATTTGTACAGTAGTGGAATCTGATACCCATATCGCCTCATCCTCTACCGACTCCTGGCGCTGTTTTGGCATCAAAAATTTAGCATTGGACCAGTTAAAGCTTCACTTCCCACTAACGTTCTTCCCTGCTAGCACTTTCAAGACCAAGTAGAGGCAAGTAAATAAACTTTCATTAAATTTAAAAATCATTAAGGCCCAATAATATGTTGACCATATTCCGTCCTAAGTTGCATAATGAATGTTCGACTAATTACCTAATTCATAAGAAAAATGCATATAATTGCAGATAGCGTGCTGAGAAAACAAAAGATACCTTTAATCGCACTAAATGATACTATTATGATAGGACTTTCATTATAAAGTCATAGAACAGTTATAATAACAGTTAAATTGTCAAAGAAATTTCTTTGGTCGAAGCCAGAAATATGAAGAATTTATAACATTAAAATCGCATTATTTAAAAGATGTAAACTTTACGATGTTTGAAAGCGTGTATCTTTAATTTGCGTGATGAATCAGTTGCAATTCCCAGCCTAAAACTTGATTTAATGTGATAAAAATATCATATTACAATTTTGTTACGATTGGGCAAAGTTGAAATTGTCGGTTTCGTTCGCGTATATCGGATCCTAAACCACTGTGCAGCGGTAACAAGCAGACTTCATCTGCTCCCTCGAAACTAATAAGATCGTCCATACAGGATCCACAGAGACGTGCTTTAGTGTGATGGGGGGAAGCCACCACAGAAGTTAAATTAAATAATAAACTTTGATTTCACAGATCGAAAGGATGTTTTCAGCTGGAGCTGGTTCTTCATGAAAACCCAGCTTGATTACAATGAAGAAAGCAGAGTAAAAGCTAAAACTAATTCTAATGATGTCACCATATTTACGTTATCAACGACCTCATCATATTTACTTTAATGTAACGATATTACTTGAGAATTAATTCATTGCAAAATTTTATTTAGTCTCAGAGATTCTGTATAGATTACGAGGAGACCTTACCACATGGTACCGACCGATTTGCACGATTTTTAGTATAGTAATAGATCTTAATACAGGATGGTTCGAAAATCCCCGAAATCCAAGTTTAAAACGTATTTACTGCAAAACACAAAATATATCCAAGTATTGCTGCTTGGGACAGTTGTGTTTGACCTTTGGAATGCGCTGCACAACATGAGAACACCACATGACACGAAGCTTGCGCGGGCGAGAACAAGTCAGTCATTGTTCTCACGCAAGAACTTCCAACTCTTCCAACCTTATGAGTCCAACTTCATGCCAATCTTGTGAATCCAATTGTTGCAGTCCGTGTAGAAAACTTCGTAAGTCCATGAGAAGTTTCTTGTAAAAGTCCGGGAAATGAAAGTCAATAATTATAATCACTGGCAACGAAGAAGACACAGGTAGCCTATTCACTGTTGCGCTTAAAATCTTAAAACATTAGCATTAAGCAATGCGTTCTTCCGAATCCAAAGAACGAAGCTACTCGAATTCTGTACGGCCGTAGTTTTAGACAGAATTCTGTACGACCTCTAGCAGGCCGAATACGAGGCCCCTAATTCCTGAGACAGCCGCCGAAGTGACTTCTGTCAGAGACCGCTGCAGGGAAGCTTCTATCTTCTTCAGAAAAGTGGTCGTCTCCACGGCCCGTCGGGCAGTTTTAGGCTTATCGTACACAGTGCCTTTCTTGTGAAACCGGTATACAAGATCATACACAGTTGTTTTCCCTGGTGCAGAATAGGGGCATCAGAAAACTTCCTTTGAAAGCGCTCAATGCAACGTTGGTACGATTTTTTTCCAAAATAAACTTCTAAGAATGTGACTGTTCTTGCTTGAGAACTCTCGTATTAGCAACTCAACGTTTTAAACTTGGAGTTCGGGGACTTTCGAATCACCCTGTATAAGATGCAACGGGGTAAAAGAAGATGCAGCGTTTTGAAATATTTGTAGCTCATTATAAGCTACAAAAATAACCATTTCGTCGAGGAGTGCGTGGCGTAGCAGCAGCGTCCTAGCTAGAGTCCCTGTATAAAGAGAGTACGGACAACTCTACCTCCGCCGCCATATTGTGGCGACTTGGTATTAGTGGTAGCTCTAGCAATGCATTTTCAAGGCACATAAAAAAAAAACAAATGAGGAAAATAAAAAAGACAAATGAGGAGAATCTAAAATTCATTAAAAATGGTCTATTCTAAAAAGTATTTACATGAAAAAGAAATATTTAAAATAAATAAAAAAAAACAAAACAAAATACTGAAATGCATTTTTAAAGGCACATACAAAAAGACAAATGACGAAAATAAAATATTACACAGCCTTACATATAAGAAATGATGTATTCCAAAAAGTATTTCTTAAAAAAAAGGAATATTTTACAAAAATAAAAAAATAAAGAACATTTTTAAAGCTATTATATAGTTAAGAAATAAAATTACAAGTTTTTTTTTTTATTAAATTGTTTATGATCAACAAAACAATAACGTGATGCTGAGAAGATGAAAAATATTATTAGTAATAAATAATTTATTTATTTTTAATTTAAAAAAGAACATGGCAAGGCTTTGCACAAATATTAAAAATATAATTATACAGCGTGGGTCAAAATGAAGTACAATATATATATTGTATAATTCATTTTGACCCACGCTGTGTAATTAATAAAATAAATAAGACAAAAGAAAAAAAATCTTTGCAAAATATAATTAACTGTCTTTAAATACAGGGATCTATCTAGGGTCAATTTGATACCGTTTAAGGGTACCTTCACAAAATTATTTTAAGTGGAAACGGTATCTTCACAAAATTTTAACGGTGTTTATCAACGTATTACCTTCAGAAACGGGACTTTATCAGCCCAAATAATGTCAATTCAAATAATTAAAAGTAGTGTTTGTTTTTTTTAATTAAGCTCTGTGTTTTATATTTCTTATTAAAAATTTTCACAAAAATCTATGTATTTTCACAAAAATGGGTATGGATTTTGAAATTGTAGATAGACCCCTGAAATAAGAATTATTTAATTTTTTTTACTAGCATAAAAATTATTTTTTTCTCCCTCAGCTGTAAATTTTTTTTGCCTGATAATGAAATTTAAATAGCTTTTAATGATATTTTTTATGTCATGGAAATTCAATTTCTGGTGTAGAGCTCAAAATGAATTCTATAACTTTAATAAAAATTATTTTCTTGATAAAAGTGAAGTTTCTAAGCGAAAGTTCCAATTTGAACTTCTAAGCAAAATTTCAATTTTATACAACAAAATGTAAACATTCAGTCTAGATGTCTGATTTTAAATATTTACGAAAAAAACCAGCAAAATGATTAAACATCCGTAGATTAATGATCAGACGGTACTATAAGCAATAGCTCGCATGGAGATCATTCGCCACAATATGGCAGATTTGTACAACGTGAAAGGCTCTAACCAATCAAAATTGTTGCACTAGTTGTCCATATCGCAACATATTTTCAAAAATCGGAGCAGACATTCGACGGGGTACAATAGATTGAATTTTCATGCAATCTTCATGAGATACTACTAGATAACCACAAAAGTTCTTGCCGTTTTAATTCCGGAAAACAAAATGAAGTACACAAAAAGTAGCGTAGTCTCCAAAATATTCCTCATTGGCATCCAGCATCTTCTGCCAACGTGTCTTCAGTTGATCAATCCCCTAGCTGTAAAACTTGCCGGTCTTGGACTCAAAGAAGTCCGTGAGTGCCTTTCACAGGTCGGTATCATGGATATAGGATTTTCCACGAAGATCTTTGTCCAGAGAATGGAAAAGGCGATAATTCGTTGGAGCAAGATCTGGTGGATGAGAAAGTTTCCCAGCCAAGCCGCTGTATGATTTCCCTGGCCACCCGCGCCACATGTGGCCAGGCATTGTCATGAAGGAAGAGTACCCCTTTGCGATTCACCAATGCTGGCTCCTTCTGCTGCAATGCCTGTTGCACACGTTCCAACTGCTGGGAGTACAGGTCCCCAGTGATGGTTTGGCCAGTTGATAGCAGCTCGTAGTGAACCATTTGGCGTCTAGTCCAACAGACACAGTAGACTACGGGGTTCATCAGAAATGGCAAATTCTCCCGACCTGAATTTCTGGAACCACTACCTTGCGGTGCGTTCATTCACAGCATCATCCCCAAACGCAAGACACATTCGACGATTTGATGCTGCTGCTGACAAGCGCACCTTGAAGTCATAAAGCAAACAACACCTAACTATCTCCTTCGATACCTCCATTTGTCTTCACTTCTGCACGAGATGTGATTGATATGAATGCCTAACAGCTCTGAATTTATACATGCTAACGTTTCTGCTCCCCCTCCCGGACAGATTTTGGACCACACAGTACACTCAGTTGAATATCTTCTATGAATTCCTTTTATGGCAACCTAAAAACGGCAAGAACTTTTGTGGTTACCTAGTATTTCACTCTGTTGCTCTTATAAAAAGGAACAGTTTTGCAAGCGCTTGATAAAACCTCTTACTGTCTATAAAAATATACGTCACATGGTTGACATAAATAACTTCAATAGTACAGGTCCAAAAAATTTCATCATACATTGCAGGATATGTTTAATCGTCCCACGAATATATTAATAGGAGAAATTTTTCCTGTTTCGCGTATGGTGTTATTTTTTTTAAAATTATTTGTACAGTTGTTAGTGTTCCAGGCTTCGAACATGTTACTACCACGTTTTTGTATATTTTACAATATTCGTCGTCAAGTGATGAACATAAAGATTCGCTTCGTTCGCCTCGTTCCTCTGGTGCATCGTGAAATTGGTGACATTCTTCGTCAACTTCTTGTAAAATTAATTCTTCAGTTTCCATAAACATCTTATTGTCCTACATTTCAACAATGTATTCAAATATCTCCTCGGCTATTTGCATTGCCTCGTAGGAAATTGTCGCAGATAATTCAGATGATTTTCGAGAAGCTGTGACGCTAATAATGGCGTTCACGTTCCATGTTTGATATGGAATAAATAATAAAAAAAATAATAATAAAATATAGAGATAAGAAGAAAATCATAAAATAGCTTATTTTGTCTTTATTTAACAGTCAAATAAGGAACAAAAATCTCTATATACATTTTTTAAGGACGACGCATTAGAAGACATGAAAGTAACAAAAATCGAGATCTAATCTCAAATCACAATAAATACTGAATGATGCCGCTAGTCCCACAGCTAACAAGCACATTCCACATTGACACAGGCACAGATCGGTGTGTAGCTCAATCCAAAGGGTATATTCCACTTCACCAATGAGAGGCAGGAGGAGATGATGGCATCCACACTTGATATGGCTTCTCAGTTTCACTTACATATGGGCCTTAATCCAACGTGGCGGCAAGTGTTCGAAATCTAAGGCAGGGCTATGGCTAGTCGCTCATATCACGGTTGCAAAAATCAACGCATAACCTTGCGTTCAACTTAAGATCCACAGAGCTTCTAGACGCTAATTCACAATCGCGCTCCACCACTGGAGGCAAGACAACAACTGTTGTCGTCAAGAATCTGGCGTCCATCCCAAGACGCTGGTAGAAAAAAAATCATCAACAATACCCTGATATGATACGTAATCCTCACGAACGCGCGACCGTCACTACCATCAGCGAGCTTCACCGTGACCACCGTAATCTCTCTCGGTGGTCACGGCTACACGGACACCTGCTATTGTTGCTTAGCTGCAGTTACAAAAAAATTGATAAACCTTAAATTCAAATAATAGAAACAAAAAGGGGAAAATTCAAGCATAAAACAAAATAAAAGATTGCCAAACAATTAATACAAAACTTGTGGCAACAAAATAACTGCCACAAAGCAATTGCTCAAAATGTACAATTGCATTTTTTTAACAGCAATTTTAATTTTTCATTATGAAATGAATTAATTTCACACTCCGGTTGTTGCAAAGAAGATTCCATTTTTGAAGGTGAAAGTTTTTAAAGCATATGTGCATTCTTTCATCAAATATTTTTATTAGAATTTAAATTAAAACTGTTTTTCAGGTTTGATATAATGTGTATGATTATTATCCCTCTGGAGAAAGATAAATATAAAATATAGATAGCGTAAATATAAAAAAGAATAATTATAATAATTCGTGTCATGTAATTTATTTTGTGTAATAAAATTGCATTTTACTGTAAGAAAAATAACTGTGATCCGGAGTCGGTTCGAACCCACGTCCTCGATGTTTTGGGTATGGGACGCTGCTGTTATGCCCCGCACTCTTCGACGAAATAGTTAATTTCAATAGCTTATATTATTGTATAAGCCTTATAATGAGCTCGTAGTGCGTCTTCTCCTTTTACCCAGTCGCATCTTATATTAAGACTTACTGCTATATTAAAAATCATTCAAATCGCTAGGTACCACGTCGTAAGATCTCCTTGTTAGTTTTTATTTAAACTTAAAAAATAAACGTGACACGTTATCCGAATAAATTTTATCTGGATGTCCTTTATAATTTTATAATGTCCTTTTTGAATCACTCTGTATTTTTATTGGAATTCCGACGAAGTCAGTTACTGTCGCTTATAGCCAGCACTTCACTGAATTTCACGGAAATTATTCTGGTACCTAAATCGTGTAGCACTCAAGAAATCAAAATTTTTGTGTGAACGGTGCTTCGAAGGAAAAAAAATAGAGCGAGAAAAATTTTCAATTCCTTGGCTGCTACAATAAACATTCGGGGGGAAATTTCCCTTATGGTGAGTGCCTCTCTTCCGGCAAGCTTATCCATTGCTGAAATCCGCAACGAACTTGAACTGGAAGAAAAAGAAAAATATATAAACAAACTGCCGTTAAGAGATAGTGAATTTTGGACGATAGTGACGGGATAAAGTGATCAAACGTTTTCTTTTGATTGTTGAAGAGATGGTTTGATGGTGATAGTGAGAAAAATGGACAAGCTTTGTTGTCAGTTGATAGCAGGAGCAACGAGAAAAAGTTTGTTTTTTTTGCGCCGGTGATCGCCATGAAAGACGGAAGCCTGGAAGCCGGGTGTCTTCATGTCCCTAAAACTCAGACGACCTGCTTGGTCGACATGTAGAAGAATTCTCGTTGTAAAGCATAAACCTTAATTAAAAATTAAGTCCTGAATAGACGTGAAGGATGAAACCACGAAGCGAACTAATCGTGTGGAAAACACGATCTTCAGCCTGGAAAAGTGACGTTTCGAACGATATATTCGATAGGCCCGGAAAGACTGGACACGAACATGTATGATGTCTTCAGATGATCTGATACGGGTCGATATATTGCTGGCCAATATTGCTAGTCGATATATGGTAATGCGAAACTTTTAAGCGTCCAAGATTTTTTTCCCTATCTTATAGGGATACGAACAAAAACATTGAGGTTATTAAACCGTGCGACACAGTCTTGGGACGACATGACGACAAGTGACACCCCTGAAAAAAAAGCAAAACATATAAAAACCAAGTTGTATGTAGGTTAAGGTTGACGGGCCCCTTACTAACCAAATTAACTTACCCTAAGACAATCCCAGTCCCGCCGCAGTCTCTTCTCCCCCCCCCCTCCCCCCGTTGATCAGCCCCATACATGAGGGATACTTACCTGATAAACTGTGTTAGACTTACCGTAAAGAGAAGAAAGCAAACGAAGGAATTAAAGAAAAAACTCATTACGAAAGAAGGCTAATGCTAAACGTAAAGGAAATAAAAAAAGAATGGGACATAAGAGGTTTAAGATGTCAAGCGAATGTACTTACTGAAGGGCTTGGAGATCCCGGGACTTAATTAAATTAAGAATTCCAGATAGTCTTCTCATGCGGCGCACCTAATGCCCTTAAACCGAGATATTGGCGGCAACCAATGTGATTTAGCCATTGTGAGATAGTTTTATACAATAAATACATTTGTAATTTGCTTTTGAATATAGTTAAGCCGAAGAGGGAATCCCGTAAAGGACACTGTTCCTGGACGACTCCGATCGGACAATTCTTTAAAGAGTCTTTAGTGAATTAGTTTAATCAGTGATTTCTTACTTTTATTTAATTTTTTTCCTCTGCACTCTGCAGGAGGAAGACAAACCCACACCTCATTGTAATAGCGCAAGGTTTATGAAAGAGGGAAATGATGTTGTATTTTGCCAATTATGAATTGTATGGCTATATGGGTTACGAATAAAAATGGCAACCCTCAGGGTTATTTGTACGAGATCTGAAGCGTATTTAGTTTCTTTAATTGAAGTGGGCGCAAGTGGGGAAAAGGGGGGGGGGGGGCCAAGACTGGGATAGTACCCCAACGCACGATAGTGACGTCGAAAGGCTCGAAGACCTCTGGGGTCTACATCTTCGTTTATTCCCTCTCCATCTGTCTGAGCTTAGGGAGCTTCAACAAGTGGGCGGGGCTCGTTGCAAATTGGTCACCCAGAGGACAGGGACTGCTACGGATTCCCAGCGAGACCTTGGAGATCATAGCACTGGATGACAGAACCGTTACAATAGCTGTATAACAAAAGAAATCATATTTGTTTTATGAATAACGAATATTTCCTTTTTCCTGATGTAAATTATTAATTATTATTTTTATTCTGCGGCTCTCAGTCTTTTTTACACGTCAAAATTTAACTCAACACTTCATTTGTTAAACCTATTTTATGAGGAATGTTATGTGTCACGGATATTGTTAGTAGTCAATACTAATTTTTACTCTATCTTATTATAAATAATTGTATCAGTGGAGAGTGCAATTTCTCAGTGAAGTCGTTGCCATCGTATTAAATCAATCTTATCGGTCTGATCTATGGTACCTAACAAGCGAGGAAGGAAACACGATAAGAATCGACAGATGACTTTCATTAGGTTCATAAAAAAGCATGTCGCACTCAACTCGGAGAACATGGGAATAAACTAGCAGTTCCACTCGGCTTCACTCGGTAATTTTAAAATGGCAGTAATTTTAAACAGGAAATAGGATTGGAGTTCAGCAGATATTCTACAGTGATAAATTAATGCCGTTCTATGGAGAGTTGAAATATACTGCATGATAAGATTAGTTTTTCGAATGCACACGAAAAAATGTATAGGATAATCTATGTGGTTTCGAAAGTGAGAGGAAATAGAATGGAGATGAAACCATTGTTTATTAATTCTCGAGAAATCGTGAGTAAACAATGTTCTTTTTAAAGAATAAATCATTAGATGGTCAGTGATGGTTTAAATTGTACGCCAACCTCTGCTGGAGCGCACATGACCTTAGGGCTTGGTTGGAGCAGTTACCTAGCCCGCAGGCCGGGGCTATCTTTCTTAAGGCGTAAATTCTTTAAAGAATAATTCATTAGATGGTTAATATTCTTATTGCCTTTAGAGAATTATCCTTTTTGCTTTGATAAAGGATAGTCTCTATCCGAAACGTCAGCTTTTTATTTTATTTTGTATTTCTAGTTCTATTTTGATTTTATTTATTAATTATTAATTATTTTGTCAATTATTATTTATTTTTTATTTTTATTTACTAACTGTTGTTTATTGTATTCCAGGGTTTTTGTGTCTCGTCCTTTTCTCTTATAAATATCCGTTCATTATAAAAGATGTACAATTTGTATACAGCCTTTGAAATTTCCTTTTGCTTTGATTTTTAACAGGTCCTTATCTACAGGAATTTATCCAAGTAAATGGAAAAGGTGAGCATCGAGCCAATCCCAAAAGTTAGCAACCCTAGTACGACGAATGACTTTAAGCCCATTACGTTGATTTCGTTCCCTGCAAAGCTGTTGGAATCCTTGATTAATGAACACCTGAGCACTTTTGTTGAACCTTATCTGCCAGAAAAGCAGCATGGTTTCAGAACAAAACGGTCTACAGTGACTAATCTGGCAATCTTGACTCATTATTTAGCTCAATTGAAATCAGAAGTCAGGTGGATATTGCTTATATGGATTTCAGTAAAGCGTCCGACAGTGTAAACGTTAAGTTACTTATGGCCAAATTAGAAGCAGTTACTAATGGCATTCGCTACGGTTTATGAATTTTGTTCTAGTTTATTTACAAAAGTTTATTGAAGATGAAAGTTAAAGACTTGAACGAAAAGCTTCAGTTAATAGGAGCGTAAACTGACGGAAATAAACAAGTATTGACTAACAGTGAGCAAATTTTATAATGAATTACGATTTACGAAAGTGACGATGCTAAATATCGGGCTAGGCTACGACATCTCATTTAACCTCACTGAATTTTTCGATCTGTAGGAAATCCATGAAACTTGAGATTTTTGTTTTTAACATTGTTGTTCGAACTTGTGGAACTGAACAATTTACATGCATGTTCTTATAAAGTATTCTTAACATTGCCGAGATTTTCTCCTCATTTCGACCATAGCGTCATAGCCTCAGATTCATAAAGCGTAAGCGCTGCCATCTATATTTAAATCAACCTATAGACGGGGTGCGTGTTTACAAACATTAGCTTACTTCGTGCCTAGACGTATTTCCGGTTTCGAAATAAACTGCACTTTCATTGTTGGCTGTGACTAAAAGTCGAAATAATTCAGATTGACTCTCGAGTGCCGCGATTTATCATTAATTTTTTATCAAGTCGGAGATCATAAAACGGTACACGGAAATCGATGAAACGTTATTTTACTCAATAAATTTGCGTTTTGCGAATTGATTGAACTAGGAGCAACACAATGCGGCATTTTTATTGGTTAATTCGTTCGTTGTTTACTCTTTTCTGCCTAGACAATTCTATGGTCGGAAGTAAAGGAAGGCACAGAAAGTGGTGAATGCGCGTTCCTACTTCCTGTGCACCCCGTCTATAGGGCGGCCCCTCTGTTGGAATGCACCAAAGAAGAACAGCGTAGAGTGATCCGTTTCCTACATAGTGAGGGCACGAAACCAATAGAAATCCATCGACGCATGTTGGCACGATATGGTGCTGCACGTATATCGCAGACTCAGGTGTACGAATGGTGTAAGAAATTCAGCAACGGCACAACAAGTTAGGCGGACGCGCCGAGGCCAGGCCAAGCACATCGTCTTGTGACAGCCGAGACGATTGCAGCGGCGGAGGAGATGATTCTGCAGGATAGACGGGTCACCATCGATGACACTGCAACGGCATTATAGGTCAGTCATGGCTCTATTCAGCATATTGTCCATGATGAGCTGAAATACCGGAAAGTGGCCGCAAGATGAGTCCCTCGTCGGCTGATGCCCGAAATGAAGGAGAGGCGAGTCGATGCCTGCCAGGAGCTGCTGCGCCTTTACGAACTGGAAGGGGACACCTTTTTGGAACGAATTGTGACTGGAGACGAGTCCTGGGTCCATCAGTACCAACCACAGACCAAGCGCTCCAGTAAGGAAAGGCGGCACTCGACATCATCAAAGCCGAAAAATTTCCGCAGTCAGCCATCCGCAAGAAAGGTGATGGTGACCTTGTTCTGGGACCGCAAGCGTCCCATAGTGGAACATTACATGGATAAGGGCAAGATAGTGACCAGTGCCACCTATAGTGAATTGGTGCGTAATTCTGAAACCTGCTCTACGCACCAAGCGCCGCGGACTCCTCTCAACAGGCGTTCTCATCCAACATGACAACGCGCGACCTCAACATGACAACATCTCAACGCTCGTGCGATCGTGGCGACTATCCAGGACTTGTGTCTGGAGTGCCTCCCCATCCTCCTTACTCTCCCGACCTCGCGCCCTACGACCTCCACATCTTTGGCTCACTAAAGGACTCATTAGGTGGCCACAAGTTCGCGACCGACACGGAGGTGAAACAGGCGGTGCAGGAGTAGCTGCACGCGCAGCCAAAAGATTTTTTTTTTCCCGAGGTATGCATGCCCTCCCGACTCGGTGGCGGAAATGCATCCAAAAGCAATGTACTTGTTCCAACACTGTCTTAATAAAGGAGCTATAAAAAAATATTTCCGGTTTTTATTTGACTGACCCTCGAATAAAGGATTTCTTCTTGTAATTTTTTATTTCATGCGGTGCTTCGAGGCATAATTCCCATATTTTTTGAGGCACAATTCCATGTTTTATATATTCCATTTGAATTTCAAGTATTCATTTTACCCCATGGAAAAAAAATTTGGCTCTGAGAATCTTTTCCCCTCAGAAATGCTTCGGACTTTTTCTCAGCTAAATAAGAAGCATAATTAATTTCTGAAGAAACATTTTTCTCAGAATTTGTAACAGTTTTTCACAGCTAAATTGAGCTTAGTCCATCCATTTCTTAACGAAAATAACAAAAAACTTTCTATTTTAGAGGTGTATTTTGCAAGTAAACAAGAACTTTTTGCATTGAAATACTCTGGTAATTTTATAAGTCGACAGTGACGCCATCTCTCGGTCGGTTGGTTCGCGAATTGTTGAAATGAAGCGAGCTCCTATTGCAACAAAATGGTTGCGTGTTCCAAACCAGCCTCAACAATGTTTAAATTTTAAAACAAAAATTAACGCTTTATTCATGACTCGTCGCTATGCTTGTTCTTATGTCTTATGTTGGCATTGAAAATTTTTTACTATACCATAACGATATCATTTAACTACGAACCACGTTATCGAATTAGAACGACTTAATTTTTCCAAGCTCTGAATTAGAAAAATATGATCATTAGGGGCCCAGTACTACTCGATGTTTTTATCCACTAAATGTGACCGTTTTATAAGGGGGAACATGTGAGTTGGTAAAAGGCAGGTTCTAAAAATAAGTAATTATTTCTTTTTGAAACGCCGGCAGCTCACCAAACCGACAGCGCTGAATCTCTACAGATGTAATGGTCATCTTTGCTCTGAACCACGGATAAGAAGGAAAAGTAAGTTGTTCTTATACCGTGCTCTGAACCAAGTTCACCACAGACTGTAGAAAAGTAACAAGCAAGATGATTATGCTTTTTTGAAAAACGCTGTTTAAGAGAATTATTCAAAGGAATGGTTGTTTATGCGAAACACCAGAAAATTAAAATTATTACAATTGTTGGTAAAAGAAGATGATAGTCAAAAATAACGAGAATTATATTACCAATTGGCGAAAACAGATTTTGAAAATCATTCATACTTTTCGAGAAAATTAATTCACAGACATGTTCGGACGGACGGATGCGTAAGGCAGCGTACATAGTGAGCGCGTCGAACCAAGAAGCGAGTCCTGGGGGTCTAGGCTGAGCTCATCGACAAGCAGTCGACTGTCGACAAATGTCGATGGTCACGTGGTTAATGACGCATTTGTCGATTCGAGCTAGCATGAACACGACTTATCTACAGTGTCTTCAGAGTCTACAATTTAGACTTATCTACTTGTCTACAGAGTCTACAGTGTACAGACTCTACACCTTCGATTTTCTAGTGTAGACTTTGACCATCGACAACCGCCTTATTCTTGTCTACAATTCAAGAGCAGGCGACTATGCGCTTGGCGATCGTTATTTCAGAATTTAGCAACAGATTTCTTATTACAATCTTTTTTCCTTCGTTTCCGGCATGCAGGCTAAATACACATAACTCAAGAATACACATTTTCTAAAAATATTAACAAAAACTTGTTTAAAAATATTTACATACATGAAGTACTCTCTTGTGCTACGAAACTTGAACTGTGAAAATAATAAAATAGTGTGTGTTTATGTGTATAATGGATAAATGTGTATAATGGATAAATGTGTAAAATTATGTGTAAATGTGGGTAAACTTGTGTATATCAGTGTATATCATCTAGCCATACGTGTGTAAACTTGTGTAGAAATGTGTAATATGCCTCTTATCGAGGGTTAGATTTTGTCGATGAGTTCAGCCTAGACCCACTGAACAAGGAAGTAAGGAGAGAAAATTGTAAAGGGTAATTGAATTCTGAATGGGCCTTTTGTCCGCTCACGAGATTTCCTGTATTACGTCATCCCATGCGCGAGTGAAACCGAGGCTGGAGGGAAGAAAATCCCATGATCTGCGGAGTGTCGCGGTTTTTTATACTTTATGGTTCAATTTTGTACAAACTTTTTGTGCTTTGGCCTTTATAACAATTGCATTTCATAAAATAAAAAATTGCTGTCATCACATAGCATTACATACTAAATAAAAAAAAAATGACTCTTTTTTTTTTAATTCAGTAGTAATAAGCTTTTTGTGTTTAAATAAAGATCAATTTAATTTTAACTTAAAATGTTCAATTACAATTAAAGATAAATAAAGAAAAATAAAAAGCACTTTATGTTTGCATAATAGCCTATATAAATGTGCAATTACTTATTCATAATGCTAATCTTCATTATGCCGAGTATTTATAAAATGATGGCATTTTTTTACGAAAATAATAAATTCAATTTTTTCCAAAAAAGAAATCAATTGTTTTAATTTAATTACTGTAAAAATTTTCCACATGAATATATTTTAAGTCCATGCTCTTAAAAATAATTTTTCATAACATTACCTTCAAAATCAAAAACATAAGATTCTGAAAAAAAGTTATATGCCCTGTTATTAAATCTTCCCAGCCATTCAGTTACTGTACTAAAATTTATGTTTGGCAAAACGGTTAAACTAATCGTGTAGTGTTTCATTTCTTCGTTTTACAACAGTGTGACCAGATCTAGTATAATTATGCTAAACTGGCATAAATTATAAGCCTTTAGCATCTTGGTTAGCATAACTGTTTATCAGCATAATTTTATCATTTTTAAGGAAAATCAACCATAGTGAACAGCAGAACAACAGCACTTTATAAAATTATGAATCGCCTGACAAGAAGATACAAGACACAATTCCACCAATTTTTTTTAATTAATATATTTTTTGTGGAACTGTCTTCTCCCTTATTGTCCCGTTAAGCCTTGTCCACATTTTCTGGTACATTATCCGAAATTAATATACTATGAATCACCTCATCAGCCCAGGAATATATTCAGTCAGGACAAATGTGTGAATTTCGATTAGTAATTATATAAGAGATTTAATAAATCTCTTTTTTAATTGTTAATGTCCTAAATAAAGTAATTATAAATAAAATTAATTAATAAAATAATAAAAATCAAATTATTCCACAACATCAAGAATATCATCCACCAACAACCAGGTTCATCCAATAACTTCAACTTCTTCAACTATATCTTCAAACCAGCTTTTCAACCACATGTTATGGTCATCCAAGTTCAACAATCAAGTATCTTCAATCCAGTTCTTCAAACCCAGTTCTATGTCAGTTCCCATACAAACTTCATCAGAACATATAATTGGTGATTTTTATTAATTTATTAACTTATTTTATTTATAAATACTTTATTTACGACATTAACAATTAAAATGGAGATTCATTAAACTTAATTATTAAACTTAATTCGATTAGTATCTTTTGCTTTCTTCTGAAGCTTAACAAAGGAGTAAGCAATTTTCTGAAATTTAATGCTTGCCAAAATTCTATCTGAAGTTCAGATTCTGAACATAAAGAAGCATTAAAGAAGGCAATTATAAATAAAAAAGTATTGTTTCGAGAATATGTTAGAATTATCCTTAAAACGAAACTTAAAAAACTGCATTCTCGTTTTGAATTCTCTGTGCGCAAACTTTGTGTTTATGTAAGAAAAATACATGTAATAAAAAAAAAAATAATAAATTTATAACTTTAGCATAATTTTTGTATTCTTACGATTCCAATTTAGCACAATCTATCATATTTTTAACGAGTGTCTGGAAAAGTTTTGATTTTTTATCTGGTCAGACTGTTTTACAAGCACTTTTCACCTTAAAGCAATGTTTATTTTGAAGAGGGGCTTTCCCTCGAGCCTCGTTTTCGTGCCGCATAGGGATGACGTATCGTCTCGCTCAAGTCTCGGGGTAAAAAGGTCCATAGGGATTAACTCCGTTATCCATTGTTCGAATCCTATAGAGATTTCGCTGCTTGACTCGACGCTTTCACTCTGAACGCACCCTAATAAAACCAAACATTTAGTACCTTTCGGCACATAATAACAGTACTCATCACTCAATTCGTGACTCGTCATTACGAATTAATTGATGTATCAGAAGCCATGTCTTAAAATTAAAAATTTCTAGAGAGGTACCACATCAAAAACATGAAAAAAATAGAACAAGAAACCATTGAATCGATTTGGCTCCTGTTCGAATTTGTCCAAGCTCTGTTCCATATTTGTCGATCGGCCTCGGTG
This sequence comes from Rhysida immarginata, assembly GCA_023313115.1. Taxonomy (NCBI): domain Eukaryota; kingdom Metazoa; phylum Arthropoda; class Chilopoda; order Scolopendromorpha; family Scolopendridae; genus Rhysida; species Rhysida immarginata. The sequence continues at coordinate 6,885 of JAHWFO010069718.1, read as the reverse complement.
GCTCACTGTGCCTCTGATGCCCGAGTACGCCGAGTACGCCGAGGACGACGAGGATTTTTCAGGGGGAAATCCTGAGATCACGCACTTCCTTCGGAAGGGAAGTAAAGCCGTTGGTCCCGTGTAGTCGTTTGTCGGCTGCACGTTAAAGAACCCTTGCGAGGCAAAATTTGCGGCCATAACGCCGTCCTGGAATGACCATAGCAGTTGAAAAGGACGTTAATACCAAACAAACCAAACCAAACCAATGGCATGAACAGGTTCTGAATATTTTTCACACGTTTTGAGAAAATCGATTTACTGATTTACGTAAGATCGGATTATAATCCGCCGTCAAGAAAGTACATTTCATTCCAAAAGCTTTTTCACTAAGGTGAAAAATGTTCGGCCGCTTTGCAAAATATTAAACCAGTGAAATTAATCAGTTCAAGCAAGAAGTCGAGTCCGAATTGCATTAATTTTACTGGTTTAAAGCCGATTAGTTTTAGTGGCTTGATGTATTGCAAGGACGCCGAACATCATTTCACCTATGTGAAAACGCTTTTAGAATGAGGTATACACAAGGCAATTAACATGGAATGATCACGGCATTATGCTAAATCTTTTATGTATACATTAAATATGATATTCTTCCGCTAGTTAGGCGCTGTATAAGATTGCTCTAATATCATTTGCCTTGTCTCCTTTAAGTTCATTCCGCTTCTTATCCTAGAATATACATCCTAGCGTCTTCTTTTTTTAAACTACAAAATAAAAATTTAAAAAGACTAAAGTTCTTTATTTCAGGGCGTGGGTAATCGTTTTATTATATGGGACCTATAAGTGCTTTATCACAAAAAAAGGAAGCACGGGATGTTTCCCCTCGGTCGATATTCTTTCCGGGAGAGGAGGAGGGGGCGGGGGTGACATAGCTACGTCGTCTCGATAGCACGGGAGATGGCGTGACATTTTCAAAGAAAAGACAAAATGATGACGAGCATTTTCACTAAGTCGATAATAATTAAGTATTCTACAAAAAAACAAAACTAACAAAAAATAAAACGCAGAAAGAAACTCGTTTCATACTCCCTTTTTTTTTTTTTTTCATTACGCATGTATTGCAGAGGTAATGTTTCAATAACCGGCGCAAAAAAGTTGAAATGCGCATTCGTAGCTTAACTAAATCTGTGTGGATTGGAGTTTTTGCTAAACCGCGATCTTATTTTTTCATTTAATCTGCCGATATTTTCTTTAAGATGTTCTTTGCCCAGTAATTCCTTATTAACGTATTTGTTAATGATGATATTAAAAAAAAACGGAAGGAAAAATTCTGCGACCTGGATTCGAATTGAGAACCTCGAGTGTCATATGCTGACGCCTCTACCAAGATATTCATTATTTATTATCGTATTTGTTGATAGAATGAAAAAGGCATACAGAAGAATTAGTACTTAGTATCTGCGCACTATAGCAATAATTTCGGCAAAAAAACTTATTTTTCCCTTTTTGCGATTTCCTTAAATCAGCGCTGTCGGAAAAAATATAGACATTCTTCGTCTCCATCTTAAGAAATCGATTGGTTTATGAAATCAAATTTATGGTACATTTTCTACTAACGTTATATAAATAATTAGTATTTAAAGCCCTTCATACGACGTTGTCACCACAGATGAATCTGTAAATTTGATTTTCACCTGTGATAGGACTGTCAATAGGTTGATTTAAATGCCAAATCTATCCGCCAGATGGCAATCCCTACAGTTTACGAATTTTGTTCTAGTTTATTTACAAAAGTTTAGTGAAGATGAAAGTTAAAGACTTGAAAGAAAAGCTTCGGTTAATAGGAGCGAAAGCTGACGGAAATAAACAAGTATTGACTAACAGTGAGCAAATTTTATAATGAATTACGATTTACGAAAATGACGATGCTAAATATTGGGCTAGGCTACGACATCTCATTTAACCTCACTGAGTTTTTCGTTCTGTAAGAAATCCATGAAACTTGAGATTTTTGTTTTTAACATTGTTGTTCGAACACTATGGAACTGAACAATTTACATGCATGTTCTTATACAGTATTCTTAACATTGCCGAGGTTTTCTCCTCATTTCGACCATAGCGTCATAGCCTCAGATAGATAAAGCGTAGGCGCTGCCATCTATACTTAAATCAACCTATAGTAAATACGTCGCTGTCAATATGAAAGCGAGGCTGAAAAATATTAACTTACCTACACTACCTAACCAAAAGTAATCGGAAACTTTCAATTTCAAACTTTTTGTTGAATGTCTAGTAAAATACTTGACGAATTATCCTGAAACTACAGGGGGTGTAATGAGCTGTTACACCTCGTATATTTCCGCGGTTTTGTCCCGAAGGCGAATAGGGGACCAACAACTAAGTGAACCAAAAAAAAATAATGTCTGGGATCAACCTGTAAAAAATAATGCTTGAAATGCGTTGTAGCTGTAGCATATGATTATGAGGCTTCTTTTACTTATCTGTCTTCATTTGGATGAGAATAGCATGCATATTCATGGAGATATAAAGGTTCCTTTAAAAAATCGAAATTCTTTCATAAGTTTTTTGTTTATAACATGCAGGGTTTTCAACCCAATGCAATGCCATTTTTAGGAAACTTGACAAACTACAGTAGAGACAAAACCTTGCAATCAGAATAGAAAAATATTAGATATTTGATGAAATATGAGCATTTTTACCAAATGTTGTTTAACTGCGCATGCGCATGGGTTATCAAAATGTCTTTTGCATAATTTATTAGCCAAATGGATAGAGTTACTTTTATAAAAAGCCCAAGCAAATAGCGTAACTTGATTCTTGATTCCTTATTCGTTTTTAAATGCTCCTGGAAACAACGTTTTGTATCCTCTATTTCACGTCTATAAAAAAGCAACAAAATCAGCATGGATTTGCTACGTTTATATGCATTTTCATCCCGGCTCTATGCTTTTTTCCAGCACCTTATTTAAATTTTCAGCTTATGCTGTTTCACAGATTGATTGTTCATGAATCTAAAGGAGTCAAAAGTATATGCTCAATATTAGTTTAGCAGTATGTTTTTTAGTCCTGTGTAAGAAATATTTAATTATGTTTTGAATGTAAGTTCTTTAATTTTATTGATTTTAATTTTACCCCCTTATATTATCCGCCTGTTAGGGGTGGATATTCAATAAAAATATATATACCATTAATGCTTTCACTGACATATCCAAATTCCGCATGATAGACACGGATTTCTTGACATTCCGGATATTCAAACAGCTGTGACGAGGAAACTTTAAACAGTACCGATACAGATTTTTCACACGCCCAGCAACAGTTGTACGAACGATGTCAAAAGTGTATTGTGCCCATGGGGGATTACTTTGAAGGACAGTAAAGTATATACATGTCCCTATTTGTTTTTCCGAGTCATTCACCGTAATTTCCGTTCTCACTTTGTACAGTCGACTGGAACTTTTTAGAGCTCTGAGTCGGAGCAGTTTATTCAAGAAATGGGGGTGTGTCCTTCGTAATATGACGGTAATATTATTTCCAAGATATAATATTGCAGCGATACTGCTTTACGTCTTGGAAAAAGGATCATCGTCAAATTTCTTGAATAAACTGCTTCGAGTCAGAGCTCTAAAAAGTTCCGGTCGACTATGCGTTCAATGAAACAATACAGTTAGAATAAGAAAGGATAAAAATGAACAATTTTAATAATAAAATACTAAAATAATAAATTCATTGGATCAGACTTTGGGGCCTGATAAATTTCCTAGTGGCCCAAAACTATGGATACTTTAACATGGCAGCCGTTTCTCTTCACACCCATTAACATCTCTCATTAATATTACAGTCTCCATGTGCATAACTTGGAAGCGTGACATGATAGCAAAAATCTAAAAGCAGATTCGGATTCAGAACACTAAAAACCACAAAAAAAGGCAAATTCATTCAAGATATATTTTTCATCGGTGGCCTGTGTTATTATCCAATTGAGAATTGGTTTATCAGATTGATTGTAATTGCTCCTAAATATAGGCCTGCATTTCATTTAAGCTTATTTAAGACACCTAACATTGTGAGGATATCTGGAAGTGATTCATTCAGGTGGGCACTAACTTACATGTTGTAAAATTTTAAGATAACCGAACTGACAGTTATATAGCTTCCGTGTTTGTGAATAATTTCGTTTACTTAAAAATTCTGCCAGCTATGGGAAATTGTCCGTAATTACCTACTCCCGAAATGTCAAAACTATTTACCTGCAGACTCGCACTACGATGAATTTTCAGAAAAATTTGAAATATTAAAAGTTTGTTATTTAAATATTTGTTAAAACCTTTGTGGAAAGGCAACTTTATCTGTATATTCATATGCTCTTAGTATCTTTGAAACAAGCTAATAATAGGATTTTCTTAGCCGGAACTTACTTTTTGAAATTTTCTTTCGGTTTAGTAGACATCTTTTATTAAGTAGCGGAAGAATGGAGCTACTTATTGTTTTCACAATGTCCGTCTGTCCGTCCCCTTCATAATTTACGCATTTTTTGAGGTAGAAGGTTAAAATTCAGAAAGTAGCTTACTATAGGCATGTTCATCTTCACTATTTAGAGTGGTTTTGATTGGCCCACTGGGGTCGAAATTTCGGGGGCGGATATTAGAGGGGACCAAAAGGTATACGCGTATTTATGCATATAAAGGAGTAAAATTCCGTACGCAGATTCCTCTAAGCAAGATCATCGTTATTGTAAAGTTTGGGCCAAATTGTCCCAATAGGGTCGGAGTTGTGGGGGGTGGCAATCACTTGGTCTTTAAAACTATGGCTACATATAACAAGTGATATCATTCGATCGGAAATGATGAGAAACGAAAGAAGATAGAACACTTTTTCATTCTCTAAATACTACATTCGAGAAAATCAATTCTTCGATCAAAAATATGGAGGAAGGTTTAAAAAGTCCAGATAAATATGTGACCTTAGCGCTTCCGCTACTTTCCTATACATTCCTCGAGAGGATTAATTTCTTGTTAATTACTTATACCAATGGTAAGTGCTAAGTTCAAGCCTAACCTTAACATCATCAGCTTGATTTGTCAGGAGAAAATCTTTCAGATGATTAGTGGAATGACAAACTGCTACAATTATATGCTGAACAGTCAAAGGCCACTTGAGCAACGAAAACTGGGAAATATTTAGTAAAGAAAAATTTCAAATTCTGTTTGACTTAAAATTTTAATAACGGATTTTGTCGACACATATCAGTGATTAATAAACATTGCTTAATATAAAACTCTGGATGATCATTTTGGCTTATCCCAGAATTTACCCTATTTCCCATACCGTATACAGAGCATAACAAAAAAGGTACGGTTAAACGCTCAGGAAACATTCCTCACATGTAGAAGAAGAAAATGTTCTATGAATACGCATGGGAACAGAACAGGATTTAATGCGATGGCGGGTTGATGCATGTATCCATGCTAACGAAGGTAATTTTGAACATTTCATGTAAGAAAGAGTTTCATGTGATATGCTAGTTCGTTCTGTGCCTGTGTTCCTGGTTTTCAATGAGTCATGTAATTAATGAACAGATGTAGAAAATGAGATCTAACATGGAAATAAAGCGTTTCCGGATACATGTCCACATAGCATATTTTCTTCCTCTACATGTCAGGGATGTTTCTGAAAGTTTGGCTATACCATTTTGTAGACCCTGTGTAAATTACGCAATGTAAAACAGGTATATCAGATTATTATATAATCATAAGTAGACAGACAAAACGCAACTCGCATTGTTCGGTTGTAACCAATAGATAATCGGTATAAGTTATCTTTGCTTGGGCTTGTCCAAAAAAGCGACATGATATGATCGGATATTAATCGGAAAAGTTCAGTTATAGGCGCAAAAGAAGATCAGCATTTCACAAGGATCAACTTCTGGATGAAACATGATAATAAGTGGAATCATAAGAAACTCGTAATACGAGATACGTCCAGAAAGTAAGTTCCGTTTAATAGTACAAAAAACACGTATAGAAATTTATTTATTACAAAAATTTCTCCATGCCTGGCACTTTTTTTTTACATATCTCTCTCTCCATTTTGAAGGCACTTCTTATAATGGAGCACAAGTTTATGTATTCTTCTTCATAAAAAGTTGCCGCCTACTTCTTTTACCGCGTTATCCTTGTTGACCTTCTGGCCACCAAAAAACGAGTTCAGGTGCAATAAAGAGATGAAAGTCGATAGATAAAAGCAGCCTGAATTGACTTCATATTGATTTCTTTTAGGCATATTGATTCATATCAGCGTAAGGAGAAGAAGTTGATACTGGGTGTCCTATCGAAAAATAAAAAGTTGGAGAAAATCCCTTATCGTTTTGTTTATTTTTGAGAGTAACTCATTCTATCGGCGATATCTTTCTGAATTTTTACGCTATACATTTGACTAATAAATTATGCAAAATACATTTAGGTAACGTTTGCGCATATGCAGCTAAACATTACTTAATAATAATGCTCATATTTCATCAGATATTCAATATTTTTATATTCTGATTGCAGGATATTGTCTCTACTATAGTTTGTCAAGTTGCCTGAAAATGGCATTGTATTGGTTGAAAATCCTGCATGTAATAAACAAAAAAGTTAAGAAAAAAATTTAGATTTTTTTTTTTTTAAGAAACCTTTATATCTCCTTGAATATACGTGCTATTCTCATACAAATGAACACATAAGTAAAAGAAGCATAGAAGAAAATAAGTGTTCTTTACTGAAGATTTAATACTTATTTGAAACCAGTTGCAGTATATATTTCTTTATTAGCATTAAAAGTACGCTAATAAATTTAAATTTTGGTTAGCGCGTTGGCGGTCCGAGCCAAAGGTTCCTGGTTCGATTC